>QVIK01000217.1:17861-47579 GCA_003957845.1 Oidium heveae
GGGGGGAGAGAGAGAGGGGAGGGTTGTATGTCAGGAAGAGGGGGAGAAATATGGATTGTTTGGTATTTTGATTTGCCCTTATTTAGTTATAAATAATCAATTATTAATTATTGCTTTCTTTTGTTTTCTCAATCAAGTTGTTTTTTTTTTTTTAATTTTTAATTCAAGTTTGGAAATGGGCCACACTCTTGAGACCATAAGGATCTTGCACACGACGGAAGAAACAGGGAGGGAGAGAGGAAGAGAGAGAGGAAGAGAGAGAGCAAGAGAGAAGGGGAAGGGGTGGTGGTCAGATCTTGTTTCATCTGAAATGCTCTTGACTGCTTTTCGAGACGGAATCTGTTGCAACATATCACATGCGGGGTTCGGACCCTGGAGGGGCCGAGCTGGAGCAAAGCACAATTTGCCGAGGCGGAGGAGGAGGAGGGGGAAAATAAACGAAAGACAGAATAAAAAGAAAAACCAGAAAAATAAAATAAAGAGGGTCCAGGCAAGATAGACAGACAGACAGACAGACAGACAGGGTGGCTCTGCTTGTTGCTTTGCAGGGGCTGATGATAAGCCTCCCTACTCCCCTCCCTCCGTCGCTCGAGCTGACTAATATCTGTTGATTTATCAATAAAGATAGTTGTACGTGAGATTGACATCACCACCATCAATAGACACACTCAACTGTGCATGAGAGTGTTGCAAAGATCAAGGAAGAAGTAGACGATAGATACCTGGCTTGGGTCAAGCTGCTTGATGAGAATTGGCTTCGTGAGAAATGGCCCCGTCGTTTCTAAATCAATGTTCTTTTGAACGCTTATTGACTGGCTGACGGTCAGGCTGGCAAGCTAGCAGTCAGATGAGCTAGTTAAAACTGCAGAGTGAAGAATCAAGCAGATAAAATGTCCTCGAGATGGTGAGTCACAAGGCAAATCAACAATGGGTTTTTGACCTCAACTCGGAAAGTTGGAGATCTGACCGTCACTCTATCAAACCTTGCTCGAAATGCCAGCTTCATTTTAATTAAATGCAAATGGAATGGGGAAATCCCAGATTGGGTTCCGTATACTTGCCTCAAGCTAAACTCAGTCATTGAGTATCCACCAAGCCAAGAGGCCGCATTCGAGAATGGCAAAGTGTGAGAATCTGTGTGTGTCAGGCAGGAGATATAAGTGCGTGTGCATATCGGAGAGATTATGAGGGAGACAGGCAGCTCAGTGTCGTAGCTGGCTAGTCAAGTAGCTCCTTCATATCTTATTCATGGCGCGCGTATCAACTAACTATTTTTCGCTAAAGCGTGTCGAAGGATGATGGCGTCTTACAAGCGAGCGGGACAGCTCCGAGCGAGCTTTCATGGACATAGGATGGGGGAGGAGACGTTGCAAAGCTCTTGGTATCTATGTCTATGGTCCCGAGCTGCAATGAATAGTCTCAAAGAATGAGCAGCCCCTTCTCCCATTTCATCCTGAAATTGTAATCGAGCCAACCTAGTTGTCGTCGTTGTTGTCTCTATAGCGACCGAGCAGTAGACGAAAAAAAAAAAAAAAACAAATGCCACTCGATATCTGGTCACCAGGTCCCCTACATACATACATACATACAATGCAAGTGAGTGAGTAATGAATTTGGAGTGGAGATGACGCTAATCCCCGCGTGACGGACGAAGTGGAGGAGCGCGGGTTCACAGCATCATTGTCAGGGTAGGACC
The DNA here is from genome assembly GCA_003957845.1 of Oidium heveae. Taxonomy (NCBI): domain Eukaryota; kingdom Fungi; phylum Ascomycota; class Leotiomycetes; order Helotiales; family Erysiphaceae; genus Oidium; species Oidium heveae. The sequence continues at coordinate 19,558 of QVIK01000217.1, forward strand.
CTCCTGTTCGCTTGTCAAGTCAATCAAGTCAGTCAGTCAGTCAGTCAGTGGTTGAAGAAAATAACCATTGGTTGTTGTGTTTTTTTTTTCCCTCACTCGTTAATTTTCGTCTTTTTCCAAGTGACGTAAGGCGCGATGCCATTCGATATTTCTCCGGCACTTTAAGATGATGCATAATTTATGGATAATACTAAAATATGAAAGGTTACATTAATTTACCGTGTGTGGGTGGGTGTGCCATCTATGCTTTTATTGACTGTAACCCACCAACCACACCATGCCACACCATGCCACACGGGAACGGAACATTCTTAATTGTTCATCAATTAACTACTAACCAAACATCTAGATTTTTGGCTGGCTCTGCGGGCACCGAGAAGCTAGTTCAAGGTGAAACCAATGGAATTGATGAGCCACTAATCAAAATTATATATCCACAAACTTACATTTTATCAATTGTCAGTGAATAACCTAACTTTATTCTGTAAACCTTATGGCTATTCTCTCTCTCTCTCTATATATGAGATATTTATACGCACATGCAACTTAAGTAAGGTATCAGAGGACGCCAAGCTATAGGCAATCGCCTGTCCCCCAAGGCATTCTACACAATACGGTGCGTGAATATCGTGCTCTCGGGAATTTCATTCGATGGTAAGATTCTCTCCGCCCCATTATCTGACCTATCAAAACGAGCATTGTACCCTGTCGCAGAGCTAAGTAAGCTCCTACGATGATTCGGCAAACGCACAATCCAGCTACAACACTTCAGTCCCGAGTTAGCTAATTCGTTATAAAATACTCGCTTATAATCTCATCCACCAATTAAAAGCCAGTTGAAGCCGGGGGGGGCTCAGATTGCCACCCTGCTATGCATTTTCACAGATTAGATTTAGAAGAATAAACTCCAATACGATAACTATCGTTTATTGAAAATTTGATCTGGTAAAATCTGTGTTTGAGTGTTTGATGTGAGTATAGGGCGTAGGGTATAGATAAAACCGATTTTGGCAGCTTTGATAGGGTCATACGGGTGGCATGGTTTAACCGTGAAAATCAATGGCATGCATTTCCGACTTTAAGATAGAAGAGAGAAACAATAAACATTCTTTGTTAGAAGAGTGAAGGCTATTTCTTTCTTTTATCGATTAATGTTTCATTCATACAAGACATCCGTCATATACTACAATATTTATTACGAAATCAATGATTTGCAACTAGGTTAGTCCAGCTATACGAGAAATAGGCATTTTTAATTCGTCGAAACTCAACCGCGAATGTCCATGAATGAAAATAAGATTTTGCCCAAAACCCACAGTTGTTGGCAAAATGAACCTCCTCAAGTCAGCGTGTGAGTGATGAGTATAAATAGGATTGACGGCAGAATAAAAAGAAAACATAATCTAATATGGTAGGATCGTCTTTCTCCCCAGATTTAAATGGTCTCGACCCTGCAAGCCTTTTTGTCTCAAGTGTGATGGATATCCCAGCCGGTCAGCAACTCATTAATATTCTATAATTGACACAACGAATGGTCCAGATGATGTGCTTGCTTGTAATTGATCCCACTTAAGCCGTCCAGGGACACACTCACCCTCCATTCCTAGCTGCGGCAGCAACAGCAGCAGCAGCAACCCACCTTGATAGCAGACGGAGAAATAAGTTAAGACGGCAGGTGCAAAAAGGCAGATTACACAAAAAGTTGGGCCAGATGAGCAAAACTATGAAATTATATCAATCACACAAAAGCGTTGTGAGTGAAAGAAGCCCCCCGCCCTCCGAGATGGCTGCTTCCACAGATTCCGATAAAATTAAGGGGCAATTGGTCATAGGGGTCTGACACTGAGTCTTGGCAGGCACCGTAACGACAACGACAATAATAACAACATGGAGAAGAAGAAGAAGCTTTCCCTGCTCCATGAATGAAGTTGCGAAACAAAAAGTATAGATGAGCTTTACACAGTGATAAAAAAACCCATTTGTTTTGTTGCTTTGCGTTGAAAGTTAGATATTGCTGCAGCTTTCTTCAAAACAACCAGCTAATTTATTTCTTTGGTCCCTCTCTACTACGTTGCCCCTTTATTTTCTATTTTTCAATTCGTCAACTATTATAGACGTCGTCGCTGTCCTCAATGTTTCTCGGATTTTCTTCTCTTCCGGACCAGAGCTGTTCCAAAATTATGGCCCGTGTAATAGATAAGTTCTGATTGGCCTTGATCCCAGCCGATGTCAATTAAAATCGCTTAAAATCGAAATGCATGCCCCTGTAATTGAATTTATGCCAGAGCAGCGACTGGAGTACACTTTGCCCCACCAAAACGCATCATCTATTTCTTGTAAAAAAACTGATCACAAAATAACACAACAACCATACATCTTAAGATATCCCAGGCATTGCGCTCGGCTCTTTCATGTTAAATATACATGCGGAAATCAAAATACAACAGCATTTTAAATACGTTTTTTTGCCCTAGTCGAAAAAAAATGTGGAAGGGAGATTTTGAGAATGCCAAGGCCTATTTTAATTCGGTTATAAAAGTTGGACGCCATTCATACCCTGTCGCTTAAATGGGGTCTTTAACGCTTAAGGTCACCAAAACCCTATATAATTGGCCCAAAAAAGAGGATCGGAATGAGATTTCTCAACTTTTGCCAAGACCTCTCCGCTCTCGCAGTTAAACTTCAATCAAAAATTAATTTGAATTAGTAAACCAATAAAGACTCGGGATTTTTACATTTCAGATTATTTTCTAGCTCTACGGTTAATGAGTTTTTTTGAGACCTGATTTTTGACAAATGATGCGTTTGACTGACGCCAACAGTATTCCAAATATAATATTTCCCACATTGAAGATTGAAGGCAAGCTCTAATTTTGATATTTGCGGAAAATTATACATACAGCCTGCATGATATTTCAAATGAACAAACTATATATCCTTGCAGACGGCTGTCTATAGAAAACACTCTCATTGGATCAGATTTTAGAAATTTGCCAATCAGCATTTACTTATTACTCTCCTCATACCCTCAGACCTACAGACCCTGATGTGCGAATTTTACCTATTGATTTGTTGACAAAAAGTTGTCAACAAAAATTCATAGTAAGCATACGAATATTCGTACAACTATATACTAATTAATATATTCCCCTTGCAGAATCCAAACTCAGCCACTGAAATCCCAGTAGCTTTAAGAAAGTATATAAAGAAAGATCCATGAAATTATTTCTGATCTGATGGCTAGAATTCTTCGACAAACTGGATTAGTTGAAAAATTGACAGGTAGACCTTCTCTCAATACAACCAGGGAGGTATCAAAGATGCCAGATTTGTACGTGCTGAAGGTCCTGAACAATAATCTAATGAACCCGAAGGAGTTCGATGCCTGGCGACTAACTACCGAGGCACGTTTGCAAGAAAACTCTGATTATTTCGAGATCGACTAACAAAGAATTGCTTGTGCTGTGCTTCCCTTAGCTGGACAGGTATCAAAAAGAGCTTTTTCACTTTCAAAAGCTTAGCAATCATGAAAGACTCAAAATTGCTGAAGAGATGGTCGACTATTCAGAAAGCTAGTACAGTGAACCAGATATTAAAAGAAAAGCCGAATATGATTGGGATGATTTTCGTACGATATGTCTAGAATCTTACGGTTGTACGGGAGACCTGATGTCCTATATGTGTTTCAGAAATTGCTTCACTCGTTTAGCAACCGAGCTTGGTCATCCTCGTAAATAATAGAAATCAACTGTTGAACGATTTATCTCTCCTACGCTGCACAAGATATTTGCTCTTTAATTCTTTGACAACAATGTTGTTATGCAGTATTTGAATATCGAGAGCTGATCTATGCATCCTCACGTTTATGAATTTGCTTAAGTCGATTTGCATTGCAACGACAGGCAAACTAAATTCTTGTGGCTACTTAGTCAAGTTGTGTATAATTTTGTATCTGAAGAGGTACGGATCGTGGTACATGGCATGTGTAGATTTATTACTTCCAGAGGTTATTTTAAATCACCCTCTTATCGTACTTACTTTACAATAAGGTGAAGGAAAGCCATACACAAGTGAAAATCAAGAATAGTTCCTCGGATACAAGATTAGGGATACCCATAGGAATAAAAAGATGGGAATTCCCTACAAAAGAGAATGAAAATCTACGGAAGCAACGCGTGCCTAAAATAGGGAAAGCGTGAAGTCACTAAGTGCAACTACATATTTAGGGCTCAAGTCAAGATTCTCCTCATTCATTATACGTGCTACATTCATGGATCTTGCTTTCTTTTTCGGCTGTCAAGTTAAAATACCAAAACTAAGATAGGGATCTTAGAGCACTTGATGATCATACCAATTATGCGAAAAACAGTAATGTTTAAAATAAAAATATGGACGACATAATTGCACCTCGAAATCTCCTAATGCTTCTACTCCAACCAAAGAGAAACTCGAAAAGCAATGAAATAAGGGCTTCACTAAACTTGCTTAAAGCTAGAACATAAATTATACGAGCGCAGAAAGAGTTTTTCCTCAGCAAATTCAATTCAAAATTGAATTTGTCGGATTAAAAACCTGTATCAAATATTATTTCTAGATAGAGATCTTGAATAGAAACTAGTCTCTAAAATTGTTACATTGGAAGACTATGGACTGAAAATTTCGGAAAATAGTATTCCTAAGGGAAATTGACCCCATCATAAGGAAAAATTTACGGGCAGTAGTAGCAGTAAATAAAATTAATGAAAAATCTCAGCACGATATCTTGCAAAAACAACTGGATGGCAAACCCTATTCTATTGATTGTATCGTATCAAATAATCGATTTTCTCTAACAACTATTGATACACTCCCTGATATTGGTGCAGAAGAACATGTATTTACCAACCGTGAATTCGCAACACGAGTAATCAAATACTTAAACCCTCAACAGTTTAAAAACTTTATTACGTTACAAGTAATCTGATATGATGGGAAAGTAATACGAGTAGCCGACACTGCATTAATTATGACTCTTAGATTACAGGGACATCAGATGAGAGATGTATCATTTCGGGTCATTAATATCAAATATGATATTTTCTTGGCAAGAAAGAGGTTTGAAAGCATCGCGTCACCGTAAATTACTATAATAAATAACTCATTTATTTAAATGATGGACTGGAAACCCAAACGCGCGGTGTTCCAATAGAAAAAAAGATGAAATAAGTTTCATTCATTGTATTTTAGCTCCCCATACTGCTCTAATATTGCTGGTATCTAAATCTAACGGTGAAATACGATTTTATGTAGATTATAGAAATCCAAGCACATCAATAAAAAGGGGTCAATATCCTCTTGCCTTGGTTAAAGAAACACTCTCATAAATTTCCAAAGCTAAAATATCCTACAAAATCGATATGCGACAAGCCTTTCACAGTACTTGACTATTGAGCTCACAGGAAGAAGAGCTCTCTATTTTTCGTACTAGATATGGCTCATGTTGATATAAATTAATGGCACTGTCAGGATGATTAGCCTGCCGCTCTACCTGTCATTGATGTATCTCAATCAAGCACACCTTGTGATGGCTTGGATGGTCAAAGACTATTCGAAATATCTCATAGGCTTACAATGCCACTACCGTTTGACTGGGAATGTCTGATGGATAACTTTAATCTCTGCCTGTTGAGGAAAAGGTATCGCGTAAGGATGCACAAGAAATGACTAAGACTTTAAAATTTATCGGATATACAGTAAGAGAGTTAGAGACTAAAGCGAAAACAAGAACGAATAGTATAAAATGTCAAAAAATATTCAGAAAAAATCTTGACTTTGGTATTGGTGATAAAGTATTCATCATCAAGAATCCTAGTCTTCCACCAATTGCCTTAGGTATAAACTCGACTTACCTTTGAAAATTTTATCGTATAGAATCAAAGCCATGAAATGTCACTCCTACAAGCTTGATTTTCCAGATATTTCGAGATTGTTGAGATTTTCTTTGAAGCAGATAGACTAAAGAAAGATAATAATAATCATCTTCCAGAGTAGGAATATTAATGAATAGGGCCCGTCGATGATAGAGAAAAATGCAAAGTCGAAGCTATCCTATCATCCCGTGTTCATTATGGAAAACTACAATATATGGCTCAATGGCGAGTTTGAGATCCAGATCCTGAATACTACAGCGTGGATAACTTTATTCACCTACTATTAAAGTTTCGAGAGTTTCAAGAACACAATCTAGATTGTGAAAGTCTTCCGATAAGATCAAAGCCATGGGCAAAGGCGTTCAAATATAACAATTTCGTAAAGCCTCATAGAGATTAAAATAAAGAACTTATTCCAAGAAAGCGATTGGTAATATCTCGACGCCGAAAGTTATACATATCACCTATTTTTTGCCGCGAAGAGGGTAATGTCACGGTAGGCGTCGTATGGCCTGTGCATAGCGTTAAAACCTTGTTGCCACTTTTTGTTGCTTTAGTTTCCCAAAATACTTGCTGTTTACTTTTACATATTCTTGACGTATGGTTGAGGTCATGCCTTGTTGTTAGTTCCATATGTAAACCTTCGTAGAGTGCTTACTGTTTTGATAGTTTTGAAGCACACAGCTACACTGGAGCTAGCAGCCTTGTCTATACAATTCTTCTGTGTCGTGATAGTACTCAACATCATGGATATACACTCCTAATTTATCTTTGAATTTTTATTTTTATTTTTTTTATATATTTTTTTTTTTTGACTGGATATCGAGCGGATATCTGTAATTTAACAGACTATAAATTAATTTATATTGTTCAATATTACCACAGGTGGAATATGCTTTTGTCAACTCTTCACTCTCCTTCAGATTTTCCTTCCCTCGAGATGAATATCCCTGCAATCATCCAGAATATTGCTCTCATGATAACCATTATCCATGCTAAAAGGCTGAAGAGAAACAATGAGACAAGAAATTCAGCAAAAAATTTATTCAATAATCAACATTTATCTATCCGCTAAATCTATTTCTCCAGATTGGCTAGAAAAATTCACTCCTCAAAATATCTAAGATGCAACTATGAATTTGCAAAGAAAAATTTAAGGACACCGTAGAGATAAACAAAGACTTCAGAAATTGATTTACCGTCCAAAAAAATTCTATGAGTCATCTGTCCATTTTCATTTCATGATTCTCGCTCATGTGAGATACTACTAGGGATATAAATATAACTAACTTCGCAGTGGCAATCCACAATCAATCCTACTTGCAAATGAAATTCGATTGGTGAACAACTTTTTTTTTTTTTTTTTTTTTTTTTTTTTTTTTTTTNNNNTTTTTTTTTTTTTTTTTTTTTTTTTTTTTTTTTTAATTAGTCATGTCTTTCCTTGGGGGTAGATCGGCCAATATACGAATCGATCATTGAGATTTTATCTATAGATAATACAGACGGTATTTTATGTCAGCATCCGTTCAAAATATCATGGTGCTTTTTTTGGATTCCCCCACTCCTTTTTATAGGATCACTAATTACTATTGCCGCTTAGTTAGCTTATCCGAAAAATGAAAGCTAAGAGAGAGAGAGAGAGAGAGAGCTACAACAAATTTTACTAACATACTAAATTGTGAATCATTCAGATTTATAATCAGGGGTGAAATGGTAATTGAAGATACTGGAAATACTTTCGATCTTCAAGTCTGTCTTTAAGCCTGCAAGCTGTACAATCCAAGAGAATATATATATATATATATATTTTTTTCTGTGGAAAACAAAAAAAAAAAAAAAAATGACTTCATTTTAACAGACTAAATTCCTTCTCAGCTGATAATCAAGTAGATATGGCAAATAATCTACAAATTTAGTATTCTTCATAGATAAATACAATTTGAAGACACTTATTCGGCAGGCTTACTTTGGTATTTTAGCTCTCTGATTCTTTACTACCAAGTGCTGCTTAAGCATAAACCCTTACTTTAAAGACTCTCCAAACTTTAATAGATTTCAGTGGATACTGGGCATATATCAGTGATAAATGTCTATAAATAAATACCTTCCTACAACTGTACCTTACTGGGGCGCCACTCCTAACCGTTTGTCTTCAAATATTTTTTACTTTTCGACTTGAATACTGACTTTTATTGAGTCTTGGTACTTCTCTCGGAAAATTAAGACATTTGAGACATTCTAATGAATACATCTTTAGTATCAATCAACAGCTTAGAATGTCTGTTGATATTGAAAAAACTTCACACATCACGAACACATCTCAAAGCGATCCCTATCAGTTACGAAAAATTTACAAAAGTGACAAATATCTTAATAATATCTATTCGAGAGAAGATAAAAGGTTACTGCATAATTTTCCTTGCATCAAGAAATACCACGGTCGCAAAAGAAAGCGAGTACGACAGTTTTACGCCACACAAAATGAGAAAATAGAATGTATGCTAAGGAACATAGATGATTACTCTACCGAGGCAAAAGGAAAGAGTATAGCTGATTGTCGGAAATTCCAGATCGCAATTTATTCATCTTTAGCTGCTAGCTTACTCCTGGCAGCCCTGCAAGTATTTGCGGCCGTTACATCCAATTCTCTCTGTCTATTTACAACCATGGCAAGCGCTGTATTCGATCCTCTGTCAAATTTAGCCTTGATTATCAGTAATCTTGCAATTAAAAGAGTCGATCTCAAAAAATACCCCAGTGGAAAATCCCGCATAGAGACCTTGGGAAACATCAGTTTCTGCTTTATAATGACATCTGTTTCTCTTTTCCTTATCATTCTTGCTGTACGTGAGCTCCTAGGTGAAGCTACTAATGGAGATACGGGATTGAAGGTACCATCCGTTATTGCTGTGGTGGTAGCTTTCATTGTAAAACTTAATCTCTTCTTGTATTGCTGGGGATTGAAAGATAAATTCTCCCAAGTTAATATCCTTTGGCAAGATCATCGCAATGACCTTTTCATTAATGGTTTTGCCATAATCATGAATGTATTGGGCTCCAAACTTAGATGGTGGATTGATCCAACTGGGACTATAATTATCTCTATCATTGTCTCTTTCATTTGGTTACGCACAGTCTTCGGCGAGTTTCTCCTCTTGATAGGAATTACGGCTTCATTTGATATTCATCAACTTATTACATATATCTGTGCAACACACTCTCTAACGATGATTAAAGGTATTGATACCGTCCGAATTTACCATTCAGGTCCGAAATTGATCGCTGAAATTGAAATCCTCATGGATCCAGATACATCTCTTCGCCAAACTCGCTATGTGGCTGAAGGGTTACAGATTAAACTCGAGAGGCTTCCTGAAATCGAAAGAGCTTATGTAAGCGTTAACTATCTACTACGAGATGGCTCACAGATTTAAAAAAACAATAAATAAATTCTTTTTTTCGTTTTCTTTTCTTTTTGTTAATAACCAGTCAAAAATTTGTAATAGATTTTTATTTTTTTAAAAAAAAAAAGAAAATATTCAAATATTTATCTTTATGCACTACAACCACTTGTATGTATTGGAATCAGTTTGTCACTCACTGGACTTTACTTTAAAGTAGAGGAGTCCAGATTATAAGCATTGTTCTTTAACGTCATATTTCTCCTGAGAGTCTGGCTCACACATAAGGTAGCATGGAAATCAGACCAAAAAATGCTGGAACTGAGTAGCTTATTATAATTCTCTCTCGCACATTGAACATTCTAAATTTCCATCATAAAAAATTTCCGAGACACACTATTTGAATGGAATTTGTTCTTTTGGATTCTAGAGTAAAAGCTCCATGGAATTCACCACAGGGGAAGAAAAATCACCAATTAAGTGTCCCGAGAGTGCTTTTTTAGAGATTGGTGAATACTATTTGCGCGTTTTGTGGTTACGTTCCCCAAGTGAAGTACTTGATTAGTATAGCACTCCACAAAGCCGTGCCTCCAGGATTTAAAGCCAAATATCTTGTACATATTTTCAGGATTCTAGAATAATTAGCTCGTGAGCCCTCGTGGGTTAAACCCTTTGAGCTAGAGCTGAGCGTGAAATGGGGAGTCAGCCCATAAGTGTAACGTCCGATGGACCTACTCAAGTTATCTATTTAATCTTGAGTTGTTGAGCTATAAAGTAACGCCTCCCAGTTTCTCATAAAGCTATATACGTGTTTCTTTTCAGTCAACAGTTTTGAGGCATACGCTCCCAAATCCATATTAATATGCCATAGGCATAAGAGTATACGAGATTGGGGAACTATACATCATAATGAATCGATAAGGGCGACTTCCCGATTCGTAACCCAAACCACCGGACAAGGCAAATTGAGAAAACGGTACAGTTTTTTTTTTTTTCAGTCCCTGCTCAAGCGCACTTTTGTATTCGTTATGGGTCTCGCTAGAAAGATAAAATGTGCTAACATTTAATGTTGCTCCTTGGTAAGTCTGACCTACGATATTTAACAAAGGCATTTTATATTGATTCGTCTTGTAAGTACAATCTAACATAACAACCTCGTTATTATTAACCAAGAGCTCACAGATAGTTGGATTATAGGCCATAAATAGCCTATTTATATGTTGCGAAGTTGATTCTTTGTCTAGGAGCATGGAATCAAGTCTCCTTTTCTTCTAAAGCCAAGACTAGCTTGTGTGGGAGTTATATATATTTTTTTAAAAATTTTCAGCGTGAAGCGGTCTTTTCTTATTGGGAATATCATTGAACTGAATTATATAGCCAGACTGTTCCGCTCTAAATTCATTCATTATTTGCCGAGGTCTAATGCCACACTTAGTCGCACTCTTAATCTTCTCAACTTTCTCGTCGGTTAAACATATCTTTCTGTAGGCACTATAGGCAGTGGGACTTAACGGTCCATGATTATAATCGCCAGAATTTAGCTTAAATGACCATTTTCCTCTATTCTCTGGTGCAATTAATCGAAAGGAGCTTTCGGTCATTTTCGAGGGGCGCTTGTGTTTATCACCGCTCTAGGCTTTGATCTTGCATCCTTTGGAACATCTAATTACCATGCAACAGACCTTGCTATCAAGTCGTATAGGATTATATGGCCTAGTATATATCTTTTCCCGAGGAATAACCATTAGCCATAGCAAAAGCTTATAAACTCTCCATCACATCTTCAGGGATGCCGACCAATTCAGAGAGTGCAGGAGCTTGTAAGCTGGGTTGGGTATATTTGAGTTTATCTAGCTCAGAGGTATCGGTGCTCCGATTAGGAGACCATTCAATTTTTGAAAAAAAGATATTTCTGTATGTAGTGAGCAGAAAAATTAACTGGAAAAAATAATTGTAGCTGTGAGTCAGTTTGATAAATTATCCATGTTCACATATACAAAAATTATATTTTCTTTGGTCAAATCATGAGTCCAGAGCTAAATTTTAAAAGTTTTTGTAGAGATAAAATTTCCGGGCATGTTAAGTGACTTGTTTAATATTTATGTTTAAGTGCAAAGAATAAAAATAATTGTGTAAATGGTTGCTAGCAGGAGACGAGCATTTGATGAGGCTTCGCTTGACCAGGGAATGGGGGAGTCAATGATAGGAATGGAATACAGGGGTCAAACGGCAGGTTGGCCAAAAAATTACCTAATTAGGTAAAAGAAAAAAAAGGCTGTCAACGGAGGAAAGTGAGAGTCGATAGATAGGCTCCAGATTTGTGCAAAGCGGGTGATGGTGGGGCAAATAACTTTGGTCTAATGATAATTGGGGGGAAGGTGTGGAAAAATTGAATATAAAAAAGGGAATCGTTAAAAATCCCTCACCTAGGGCTGGAGTGGGTCTACACTGCTAATGCGAGGCTCTCATTGGGTCTCCTTACGAGATTCAGAAAACCGTTACAGACTAGCTTGATACGTTAGTATCTATGTATATAGTTGCTGTTGTCTTTTTTCTCCCTCAAGATAGTTCTGAATTCCATAAATTGTACTGGGTAGATTGTAGCTTTGTAGCTTTGTAGCTTTGTCTCTCTGTCCCGCTGCAACGTGACAATACATATATAGCATCAATATGGATTCGACTGTAGTTCGCAGAACAATCTTCCCACTACACCAATGACTTTACACTCATTCTACTCAACACTGATCCTTACTCAGCATGTCTCTGGTACTCCCTTAAAAGCCTTCCTACAGCACCTTGGAAGAAGCCAAGGCTGACATCGACATCCATCCACTAGCCTAAGGTTATGCTATTCGCGTTCTGCGTACTCTGAAAGTTGGAAACCGAAAAGACAGCACAATCAAAGCTCAGACACTGTAATGTTCGCAGGTAGGATTCCTCCTAGGAATTCAACAACTCGCAACAGTTCCAGTCGGAAAACCGATTGTCGTTTCTGCGTATCAATTCACTTTAAAGAGGCAACAGCCTGGACAGTTGTGGTTGACTTCCCAGACCGCAACCATGAAGCTTTTGCGCACCCATCAGCACACCCTAAAGGCAAAACCTTAGCAAGTAGAGAACAAGCAACTGTCCTTTCTCTTAGTCAAGCAGGAGTTCCACCCAGCTGTATATTGGCCACACTACAGCAGCAGAACGATAACATGTTCGCCATTCTGCAGGATGTAAGCAACTAGCGCCGCGCTCAAAGAGTTACCTTACCGGCAGGGCATACCTCCTTGCAAGCTCTCTTAGACGGCCTAGCAAATACTATTTGAGCGAAATATTAGGTACAGCAGCATCCTGAGACGCAGCAGCTATCTCATCTTTTCATTGTGTCTCCCTCTGCGAGGCAAATTTGCCAGCAGTGCAGTCGCAGCAAAATTTGGTTCATTGATGCAACCTACCAAACAAATCGCTATGAGCTTCCTTTACTACATGTGATTGGAATAATAGCAACAAATTTGACTTTTACCTTTTGTTACTGCTTTATGCGCAATGAGACAATTGCAGACTATCGCAAATATTCCCAATTTTCATGCACATTGCTCTGCCGGAGGCATATCAAAAGAATATCTTGGCAAAGCATAGTTTATATTTTAGCTCACAAGAATTATTTGAAGAGTTCTCCAAATCATGGAATGTGCTGGCAAGCTCGCCCACTAGTGTGAGCTATCCAACAAATCTTGCAGAGATGCGGGCATCAATCTCAGTGCATGTGATGAGCTATCTCGAATCAATATGGCTTTTCCATAAGGATAAATTTCTTGATGCATGGATGAACTGCATTCTCCATTTTGGCAGTACGATAACGTCTCGAGTGGAGAGTGCTTATGCTACCATAAAAAAGTGGATAGGAGTATCAACTGGTTAGTATTGCGTGTGTTTGTAAAGCTTAGGCTAGAGCTTCATACAAAATAAATTTTTGTCTTTCAAGTGATCTCTTGACTGTAGATATGGTCATAAGGCTTGCATGCGACCACCAACTGGCAATTGTTCAACAAAAAAATGCCAAGGACTGTGCTGTCAGCAATCTACGACCAAGGCCAATGTTTGTAACAGTGATGGGGAAAATATCAGTGGTAGGTTTGCGTGCTACCCATGCACAGTATAAACGGCGCATGGCCACAACAGACTGCTATGGTCTCACGAGAACAACAATGGGATATTCTCGCTCTCGTGAGTTTCGAATGCGTGGAAATAGGCCCCCCAACTTTGCTGATTTCGATACACATTGATGGATAAGATTGCCAATGTGCAACATGTCATGGCAGAAACTATTCCTAAGGCAAAAATTTTGAAAAGGATTCACGAGGCTTATTTAGCGAATCATCGACTTATCGTCAACGAAGAATTCACCAATATCTGATTACACTCCCATCAGAATTAGATATCTCTCATCCCGCTCCTGTAAAAAGGCGCGGTAGACCATCAAGATCAATGACAAGGCCGCCCTCGGAGTTTGAGCATGTCCTAGCTCAATCTACAGTGGAACAGCAACAAAGAAGAAAATGTAGGCTATGCTATGCCACGGTGAAGGTCATAACGCGCATACCGTAGAACTTTTAGTATAATAAGGGCAATATAATAGCACTACTATGGGGTGAATCGTTCTTTTCTAATCTTCTCCTACTCTTCTATTCTAGAATCTAGTGTGAACAACTTTAAAGTTGCCCCCGTAAATCGCTTAATTTCGCTTTTAAATGGCTGATATAGCTCTGATCCTAGCCATATAACGTTATATGGCTAGGATCAGAGCTATATCAGCCATTTAAAGGCGAAATTAAGCGATTTACAGGGGCAACTTTAAAGTCGTTCAGCAGGGCTAGTCCATTACATAACTAAATACAGGGATAGTTACTAATATTAGAACTTCACAAATAATACAAGGAAATCATCGTCTACATTATTCCATATGTTGTTGATAGAATCGTATATTTATCTTTTTCAATAAGAAGGTCAATTTTGCATAGAGTCTTGTAAACCGTGAGTTTTAAAGTCAATGGGCGTCTAGTTAATAATGGTTGAGTTAGGGTTAATCGCGGTTTCTGGGCTAGAGACTTAGAACCAATGAGAGCCTCGTATTAGCAACGTAGACCCACTACAGTCCGAGGTGAGGGATTTTTACCAGAATCTGAAGGATTTTTAACTATTCCCATAAAAATTTATTTTTAAAATTACTTTGTTGAATATTTCTGGAAAAATGACCGGGGCAAAATGGGAAACATAAGCTACAATCCACTTTAAACTTCCCTACAGATAATTTTGTGGACCATTGATGATTATTTTGAATGTCCGATCTGATTTTTAAAAAAATGAAACCCGTTTCATAAATTTGGACGCGATTTTCATTTCTTTGCCCCCCCCCCAAAAATTACAATAACAATAATGTAACGTTATATCTCAAAATATTTTACTTAAACCATCTCCATCTTGCAGATATGATAAAAGAGATTTTTGTCCAAAACCTTAAGACTAATTCCTTGTACTTTTATGTATTTAGCCACGAAACCAGTTCGAACTCGCCAAGTTTTCCTAGGCCCCTTGTTTCAAACAAGAAGAAAGAGAGTTATTGATCTTGGGAAATAAAATAAAAGTCATTATTTTGAGCCAGCTTTTCCCTATCTCATAGCTAATGTTGATGATCTTGAAAATTCAGCTGCTCAACAGTGTGAATTATAGATCATTTTTTTGGCCGAATGAGACAGATAATATGTATAGAGGCTAAATCTTTATTCTCATAATCTTTGTTCTACCTTTCATGCCATTTGATATTTGAAAATCTCTTCTCTGAGTAACCTACCCAAAAAGCTAACCAGCTGCTTTCTGATGTGCAGGCTCCAATCGATTGATAGAGTCTGAATTTTAAAAACCTAAACCTGAGAGAGCGCCACAGTTGAAAAGGGGAACCTCCAGCCCTCAAGAGTGATTTTTTCTTGTTTCCTTAACATGATATTGATATGACATACATGAGGAACCAGCCATCTGTATCCAGGGACATCTTTTAAGTAAAACGCCATAATATACCATAACTAAACTTAATCAAAATATATATGCCAGAAGATGTCGATGCAGTAATTTGAAAATAAAAAAATATCTCATACTAATTTCATGGTTACAATTTGATGAATTCAGCGACATGAGTTCAAAGAAATTGTTACTACAATCAGGTTGGTCATTTTCTTCAAATCAATGCATAATTAGGGTCCCAATTTTCATTTTTGTATTCCAGATCAAAGACAGAAAACTGTTCTGGAATCTCGAAGTGTGTATACAAGAAATCTGGCGCTAAAAAATTCGTCTGAGATGGGTCAAATAACATGTCATCTACAAAGTGTAGTTGATTGAATGGAGAAATTAACGGTGTTTCGTCAATATTATTGAGCCCAATATGACTATAAGGCGGTGTTAAATCATAAGATAGAATAGTTGTTGGACTTGATGAAATTTGTGTCTCTGTTTTCTGCGTCCCAGATATAACAGGGTAGATACTCGATCGAGGCCTATAATCTACTCCCAAGACACAATTGGGCCTCGTAACTTCAGGATATAACTTTTCCATTACGCAAGGTGGTGAGAGAAAGAGATTCAAAATATTCATTTTAACTATCTCGCTTTCTTCGCTTAAAAGCTCTCCAGAACCATCTTCATACAATTCCTCTAGAACTGAGACATGCGTTCGAAAGACAAACTTGTTTATCGACTGAATGAAATCCTTGCGCAACTCCTCTATCTGTATATTCATATCCGGCAAAGGAGATATACTGGAAATCAAATTTACTGAATAGACTTCTTTATGATAATTTATTAGAGCTTCAATCGATTGTGGTGTGAGTTTGAAAGCGACCTCGTTTTCCAAAACCATATCTACGTGGACAATGTATGCTTCAACATGTATGATGCGATAGTTGAGCAGCGCTTCGATGAGAGGATCCTGATCTTTATAAAGCCCGATTTCGGGAAATCTAGGCACTATAACTGACGCCAGAGTCCAAACTGCCGTCTTGGAAGAGAGAATTTCTGTTAATATTTTTTGTTGTTTAGCTGTGCTGTTCAGAGGCCTTCTTGAACGAATGATGCGCTTCAATTTCTGAGTTAACCATAACTCTACCTGTGAGCCCAAAACTACATTGACATGTGTTGCTCTCGGAGCAAAAGCTGCAGCCGATGCTGGGAGTAGCTGTGGTGCCATCAGTATGATTGAATACTCAAACCTTGGAGTCTCGTGGACCAAGTTTAAGCTAAAAACTTAGATATAATTGGGCAAGATAAAATAGATCAGATTCGGAAATCATAAGAGTGTGACAAACTAATTCGACGATCCCAAGTAGGGAAGAGGCGTGAGGAAAACGAGTTCAATCAGCTACAATGAGATTTTAGGCTAAGAGCAGTTGTGATGATAGAAGTTGGGCAAATCTTATCTCTTAACTTAGATTCAGTGACATAATAGAGCAAAGTACTTTTGCTGTATGGCTTCGCCTACGCCTTACAAATTTCACAGCCTTGATTCATGAGCTAAAATAAAGTAACAGAATCATGCTGCAGTATTTTTAACATCAAAAAAATAATTAGCACGGGCTCACCTACAGCTACAACCCAAGAGCGACAGTAATTGCGATGACTCCGTCAAAGATAAATCGCCATAAATAATATTTTTCAAGCACTCAAAGTTAAAGAACGAATCTACCCTCAAATACTGATATCAGATCTTTATAGCCGTTCTAAGCTAGTCCAATGCTTCAGTCATATCATAATACATGATAAAAAAGAGAAGAAAGAAATTAAATAGAAGCTAGTAAAAATAGCTCGTATAGGCTCATTCGTACCCATTTTGTTCTCCATAAAAGCCTTGAAGGTAGATAATAGGGGTTGTAATAGCACCAGGAATGAAGTAACTGTAACGTAGCCGAAGACTAAAATAGAAGTTGATCAATGTTTTCCTACTATTAAAGTCGACATCTCTGATTGAACTTTCCCTGTCAGGAACTACCAGCTAGCCTCCCTAGCTTCTAGGTCAGCAAATTTTGAGCAAAGATTGATCTGAAGTCTACAGGGTTAACAAGGCCCCTTGACGTAAGATGACGGCGTAGCTAGAAATCAAAGAGGATAATGCTGCTCCTTTAATGTCTTTCATCTTATAATTTTTTTTTTTTTTTTTTTCAAGGATGAAAGGTATAGGAAACTGAAGTTTGGTATGAACTATTGCCGTACTGTTCAAGCACCCAACGCGCATAGATTTTAGTTTTGGAGCTACGGTCAACCAGCTAATTCCGAGGCTGTAGTTAATTTTTCCAGAAACTGTGTAGCTATACCACAAAAGTTTATTATAAAAACCTATGTTTGTATAGTTCGGCTAATTTTGTGAAGTGAGATATATCGGACTTCGCCGAGATCGTGGATCCCCCTCACTAAGAGTCAGGGCTTTCGGCTGACTTCCGAAAAACTAGCTAGCCGTTAGCTCTATTCTTGGAAAATCTACACTGCATTATGCAGCCTTCGCCAAGTCCCGATGTGAAGGGGATTTATGGATTCGGGAAATGTACACCTTTTGTTCCATTTACACAGGATGTGGGGCCGTGATGCAAGGGGTAGTTCTATCTAGTGTCCTTCGCTTCGCTTGCATTAGTGTTCAAAAAAATAGCGTAAAGCTTCACGAGTTTCTTATGACTCATTGTTTACTGGTTCCAAAACCCCAATTTACAGAAAGCATGTCAGATTAACTTTTTAACATGGAGATTTTTTTTGGTGGAATGACATCGCAGCTGCTGTTGGCTCAAGATGTAAGGTATATCACAAATCAGATATAAATTATTTCCTCTTATTTAAAGAAAAGAGAAAAAGAAAACAAAAGCATAAATTTACCTCGTCTTCACTAGATTTGAAAATACCCTATATGAATGGTTATATGTCATATTTAGCCCTCAAAAGTGTAGGAGAAAAATTCTATAGATCGTCAGTTAAAGTTCAGATATCAATTAACAATAGAGTACTGTACTTGTTCGTTTTTGACGTAGATTCTTGGAAAATATTAGATTCATCTTATTTGGCAATTATTTTCAAAGTTTGGTTACCCAAAATTAATCTATTATAATCTACCTTACTTACACCTTATCCAATAAATTTGGAATATATTTTCCTGGTAAATAGAGAACCTAAGCAGCCAGTATTCTATCAATGAGCATTCCTCGTGGTACATACCTTCTAATACCGGTTCATATTCAATCGTACATTCTATGGAAACTGTTACAATAGCAACAAATAGCCAGATGCAGGTAGTATGTGTATTATATAGAGCTTATACAGTCTAGTAATTTTTAAACAAATATTATTGTTCATCAAATCGTAATTTATATGATTTTTCATTTTATATTGAGACATGTCTAAATTAATCATTGCCATTTTAGAGTTGCCAAGTGGAACTACCGGATTCTGCTTTAGTTAGTCAGACTCCAGCACTGCCAGTAACTAAATTTAGTTGACATCAAGCCACCGAAATTATGACATCGATTTTCAAACGAAATAACTTCTCCTTGCCTTTCAAGTATATCAATGTACGTGTTATCTTTTGTTTAAGATGGTAGCTTGTTTCGCATGTGAAATTAAATGGTTCAATTTTTAGAGCTCACCCTAGAAGATTTCGGTGCTTATATGGATGTAGAAAGTGCTTTACTACTTATTTCAACGGGCTTTTCGAGTGAGACATTGTCGTTAGATATGAAGCCCCTTATTTATTAAATTTATAGTAACAAGAAATGCTGGAGTTTAGAATTTGAGCTGCTTTAACACTCAAATATAGCTTAAATCCACCTCGTCATCTTTGAGATTAAAACATAATATTGAAATGATTGTAAATGGTATTGACGCCCAGATCTTGATAAGGAGCACATCGAATCGATTGATTTTATAGGCAAAGCCTGTTGACGCTATATCTGAGCGTAAAAAAGATATATTGACGGCACATATTCGTACGGAGAAATATATTATGAGACTATTCTTTCATCTACCCCGAGTAGAAAATTTCCGGTTTTCTTTGGACGTAGCATAAGTAACGGAACACAAAGGCTCTCAATTTCTAGGTACTCTCTCCATATCTTTGGGATCTCAATATATATATCTATATATATCTATATATAGATATATAGATATATTATTTAAGGGTGCATAGATACTGTAAGGCTGATAAAATAGCAGGTTTAACTTGGATAGACCCTAATTGACATGATGGCTAGTATAGACTATACCATGGAGCGCTTAATATTTTATAAATAAAAACAGAGAGGCTCTTTTGTTGCATGGTCACGCCGGAAGTATAATTAATGTTCGAGCAAAAAGCCGGAAGTCTCAGAAAATGCTATCGTACCGCTAAATTAAAATATCAGATTCACAATTCATGTTATTGGATATGTTATGATTATACCCAGGCTCTTTGCCAGCGAGAGTAATTTTTCTCAATAGCTGTTATAAGGAACATTGATTCTGATGATAGTATTGTAGCGAGATTTTCTTGTTTTTGATCTTACAAGGCAGTACTTACGCTCCTTAGTTTACCTATAATAAATAGAGGTAGACAGCAAGATCTATTGTCTCAAGGAAAAAATTCCACATTAAGGCGTAATGTGTCTAGTTCCACTAGTTGCGTATGTGATTATATTTTCGGGGTATATTAGATTAAAGAAAACGTAAATATTTGAAGCGAGTTATAATCATAACTTAAAAATTTAAAGTGTAATGTGATGGTGAATTAAAAGTCTTTATTGATAAGGTTATATTCCATTTATCGTAGCAGGATTTCCTGAAGAGCCATTTCTACTAAGTGTGAAAAGTTCGTTCTCAATATGAGTCATTGATTCTTTTCAAGAAAGTGGAAGTCCCCTACGTATCGTTTATTATGTCTTATTATCTAATATCGTAATGATTTTTCGTCGATTTCTTGTCCATGCTAGTTCTCCGAGCTTTAACATTAAGGCTCTTTCGGCATTAAAGGCGTATTTTCTCTATTCTTAACTTGATAGTCGACTCAAGCACTTCCTTGGCTAGATATAAGCCGACCCGAATGTTTCATTTAGACTGCCTTTACTCCTACTGTATGAAATTAACCAAAGAACCCATGAAAATATTCCATGAGGAATTGAGTTGGTAATTTCACATGGACTTTAAGAATCGTTCGTTGGTACGAAGCGATGAAAAATTAGAAGACCAGAGTTAGTATATATGTCAGACTTATTACATATATTGAATAGAATTATTTAGTAGCTAAGCTTAAAGCTTCTATTTTTAAAGATATCTTTAGTGAAAAATAGGTTCGATCTGATAACCACCTTACTCAAAAAAATCTCCATCACTTTCCTCATTTTTATCATCTGAAAAATGTTGAATATTGTGGGATTCATATGGTTTGGAAGCAAGAGCCGGTTTACTTTTTGTTTTAACTTCGATCTGTTTAGGCTGCTTCTGATGATTATTCAATCCTACATTATCCTCTATGTGCCCCTGAAATGGTTTACTTGTTTTGCTTTTAACAGGTACTTTTGAAAGAGGGAATTTTTCAGCAGATATCCTATTTCTGATTTTTTCAAGGGATCCGTTGACCATGGCATTTTCAATTTCGTACCAGACTGGTGGCTTTTTTTTCATGATATTTAGATTATTTCTGTTCTCTTCTTCAGAGGGCTTATTGCGAGAGTATAAGCTAATATAAGTCTCACTTAGTGGATGATATAAAGTGTAATTAAGATCGACTTCTGCTTCATGCAATTTTGCCTCTAAAGACTGTTTTTCACCCTTAGAATTCTCTGTCAACAAGAGTTTACGAATTCTCTTTAATGTTCTGCTCGCCTTCTGGCGTTCTGGTACAGTAAGCGTATGAGTGTTGGCATCAGACTATGTTAATTACCAAAAAATCTAACCATATGATACTTCTTAATCATTCGTTGTCGTAGTTTCTCTGCAATTACAGCATTCAGTTCTAGGTGGTAAGCATCTCGAGCCC
This sequence comes from Oidium heveae, assembly GCA_003957845.1. Classification (NCBI taxonomy): domain Eukaryota; kingdom Fungi; phylum Ascomycota; class Leotiomycetes; order Helotiales; family Erysiphaceae; genus Oidium; species Oidium heveae. Next base: position 40,893 of record QVIK01000217.1, read on the forward strand.
GCTCACACTCAACCCGTATTTCGGCTGATAATGTCTCTGATCGATTGAGTCTTCTATTAACATCCCTCAATTTTTTCTTAATTGCATTTATACTTGAGTGCGATGGTTTTTTTATGTATGAAGTCGGTTCCTGCAAACGTCGCTTCTTGGATGGCTTAGGATTATTTCCGTAGACTTGAAGATGTCGTGATTCATGAACATTTTGATTTATCGCAATGTTGTCAAGTTTTCTTTTTGGAGACATTATTGGCAAAAATTTGAAATTTCCAAATTCTAACACTTGACTGTTTTATTTAAGATCCTTTTCTATTGTAGGCGAAAACATGTATATGTTGTAAGTCTGGAGAATAAAGTGTGCAACTTCACTGATTTTTTATCACGTGAGCATATTCCCAATGAGTATTGAAACAGTCGGGCACATAATTAGAAAAGTTTACATCAGAAATTTGCCACGAAATTAATTTTATAGGAGTCCGTGAAGACATCTTAGATATCTAATGATGTTCCCGTAGCTATAATAGTAATTAGGGGGCTTCAAACTGACAAAAGAGTTATGTGTCGCGACAATTGTGAAGTACTCAAGTACAGTCGCGTAATTCTTTTAGAAGCGAGTAATGCGATGTTTAGGAACAATGTCCAAAATTAGAAATAAAACTTAGACTTATCGCGATTCATCATTGGCTATTACAAGAATGCAAAAATGTATTCATAAAAGTAGAGTGGATAGAGACCACCAATAACGTTTGCCAATAGTATCATAAGGACCCTCTCAATACGAAAGCATCGGAATTTTTTCAATAACTAAATATGGTTAATATTAAAACTAAAATTGTAACGTATTTGCTCCGCTGGCCGTACCTAATAACTAACAGTAAATTCTCAACACCACACAGTTCAGAACTCAATTTAGATGATAATTACAACTAGCTATACATTTTAAATAAGAGCATCTATAATAGGCCCCCTCAATAAGATATTAGGACCTTTGTTTCGCAAATGACCAGCTTGCTTGCAACCAACAGCGTTCGTCGGCTCGCTGCGCAACCGTTGAGTCTGCGATTTCTTTTCAAAACGTATACGCTAGAGATCATCTTTTCCAAGAAATTTCTCATCTCCTCTCTATACTCTTTTTCGATTTGCCTGCCGTGGACGGAGAGATTGGTGTTTGCTGCCATGGTTTCCTCTCACTGTTGCCATTTATCAAGGATACATCCTCATAATTTTCTAAATATCTTTTTTGCATCAAGGTCGTAACACACCTAATTATAAAATTCTCGTTTTGAGATGTAAAAAAAAACGCGTTGTTGGGCATATCCCCTCATGGTAATTCAGCGAACGCGATTGCGGTCGCACGGGCAGATTTCACGCGTCCGTAAGGTCATTTTAGCCGTCACGATATTCAGTGGTTTCCAACAGAGTGATTAGTGCAATTAGTTGCTCACACACTATTAATGCCCCTGATTAATCTCTTGCAATCCTCTCCGTTTTTTTGCCCATCTCGAAGCAGATTTCACAAAAGAACTATGGATTTGGGTCGTTACTTCAGTCAAAATAGCTAGTAACATGTGATATCTGTTTTTCCTGCAAATGCAATCAAGTACAAGAATTTCTCCATGGCAAAATAGCATAATTTTGGGAATCTATCGATAAGAAAATATGCTTTACTTGAGAGGTGTAGTGATTGAGCTCGACCTTGCAAATAATTCAATAACACGCTGAAGGGCAATATTTTGAACCTGAATTGGGTTCATATTACCCAGATGCTTGGAACGTAGAGAAGGGACATGATTTCTGACATTCCATGATACTAGAACGTGATAGTTTACATCAATATTATACTTGCTACTTACTAAACTAAATATTTGGTTAGGCCCTGCGTGGACCCGATATTGTTCCCGAATGCCCTTTACAGCAGGTTTTATGTGTGTGCGGCGTCCAAGTGGATTGGCGTCTTTGCTGGAACCTGCATGATTGTGCTCTGAGTTTCGTACTTCCTGTAATTACCATACTAGAGATTCTATATCTAGATTACGACTGGTAATATCAAAGAATGGGTAACTGATTCGTTGGGATACAGTTCCTGGTCATAAATTTTTGGTCTTTGATAGCATGGTCTTTAGACCAGGAATGCATCGAATAAATAACTTTTGTTCTCAATCTTCGGAACCTTTAGAGTCTGCGATACAACATGCATAATTATAGAGCGTTGTGTTGCTATTCAAAGTATTGAAGAGCTCCACCCAAGTCTCGAGAGTTTCACCAGGCGGGGGCCATGGTCTAGGCTGGGGTCCTGCTTCTTCATATTCATCAAATAGGAAAGGAACAGAAGCTATTTAAGAGGACCCTTTAGCATAATTAGGAATGAATTGCATTGGAAGTTGGGGATTTGTTTTTCATATTTATCACTGGGGGAGTCTGCAGTTTGCATCATAGAAGGAATGATTGTAGAATTCATTTTTAAATTCATTTGATTTAGATATAGGTTCGAGTATATTCAAATTTGGAGGTCGATGAAGACAAGATATTAAATACGTGAGGTTTATTTATAAAAGGATATGTACAATACTTCTGCCGCATGATCAATTGATATCCAAGGGAGCTATAATAAAATTTTTATAAGTTTTTTGGTTACCAGAGCAACGGTTGAATAATGCCTCAAAAACCGAATCTATGACCAAATTAGGTAAAGCGTTAATGCAAAAAGCGATGGTGATAGCAAATGACCGCTCCCTATTTTAATCAATGACTGTGTTATGCAAGGCTGACTCACAGTAAAAGCCCTGGCTAGCTTTATCCATTACAATCTCTGGGCGAGCAATGGTTCACGTCAATTATTGGGAAAAATCGTAATATTTTGTACCCAAACCCGTGCGATAGAATGGTGGAGGAGTACCTATGGAAAGAAACGATGGTATCGTTAGATGGTCTCCCAACCAGTCTCGAGACGAGTTCATAAGAATAAATGTTAACAATGGAGTTATCTCATTGTATGAAGCAACAGGACATGCGCATCCTGGTAAATTCGACTATTCAAATATTTCGAAACACTCGAGTTTTCTGACTATCAGTGGATACGATTGGTCGCCAATCGTTCGGGGTCTTGTTGGAGTTGGCACTCGACAAGGCGAAATTCATTTGTTAAGGATAGATGATAACTCAAATGCAAAACTAACATTACCTCTCAAAATACCAAGAACTTGTCAAGCTTTTGCATTCAATACTACCGGACTTCTGGCCGTTGGTCTGGATAGAGTTCGTCATGATGCTGGTCTTCAAATTTGGGACGTAAATGAAAGATTGGGTGCTTGGGATTCCAGTAAGCCAGGCTGGACAGTCCCAACCCTAAATCTCGAGTCTCAAAGAAGGTTGGAGGCAAGTATGTCTGTAACAAGTATCCGATTTTTCGAAGATAGTCCTCAAACTCTGATTTGTGGGGTGAGGAACCAGGCATTGAAAATATATGATTTACGAGGTTCTTGCTACTCAATTTTGATTAAGATACCTTCTAATAACTTCAGATCCTAATATTACTGCTATTAGCTTTCATACAAGATGTAATAATAATATTGCTATAGATTATCTTGACACTAATTACTTTGCCTCCTCAACTTTGGACTTACCGGGACTTGTTATCTTTGACAAACGTGCATCATGTGATCGAACAACTGCCTCGTCTAGATATATCGAGACCTATGAAGAGGAAAAATTACCCTGGGGTGCTGTCCTTAAGCTTGATTGTATTATTGAGAGTGACCAAAATGCTTCGGTAAAACAGCTACGATTTTCACGAGAATACAGAGGCGCTCTAGGGGTTCTCTCAACCTCAGGACAACTTCAAATTCTTGAGACCAAAAAAGAATATGTTGATCCTAAATTTGAAAGTACCCGAAGATGTCCAGAACTACTTGAAATTAGAAAATCTTATGAACTCGAACGTTCACGTTCAAACTCATCAAGTAAGAAAAAGTTCGAACAGCGTGTTGTTTCTTTTGATTGGATATATCTTGGAACTTTAGATCTCGAAGCTCGTATCATTGGGTTACAAGCAAATGGTGATTTTAGGATTTTTCAAATGCCTTCAACAACTACGGGAAACTTACTACAAATGATCCCATGGGCTCAGCCCCATGAATCAGGCGAATCTCATCTTACTCTTCCCAAGTTTAATGATCTTAGAGAACGGGAAGAGATATTAGGCCCTCTTCATGCAAATATTCTAGAGGCTGAAGTTCCCATTTTCGGCCTCAATCGTTATGGTACATTGAAGACCAGGATTGAATTGGCTTGTAGAATTAAGGACTCAATCAAATCTCAGGATAAAATTATTGTTCATCATTTATCACAGCATAGCGAACAACAAGACCTTGATATGATTGGTCTCGCAACAAATGGTTATCTTTTTAATTGTCAGAAAAATAAATTACTTTGTAAAAATCGTGCACAACTTCAAGATGTTTGGGAATGGATATCAGGTTAGAACATAAGTAAATGCTTTTACTTTACTGACAATAATATAGGCGCTGAAGAGGCTGCTAAAGATGATGGGATGATGGTTGGGCCCTTGGATCTCAGTTACATGGGTGCATATTATATTTGGACAAATCAACTAGGTACGTAAGAAATTTTTTTATAAACTCAAAAGTGCTTATTCTTGCAGGTATTAAACAGAAATCTCGACTTAAAAATACGGCTATCATTCTAGACCAAAACCAATGGGAATATTTAATCGCAGAACTCAATCGAAAAAATCATCGATTTGACTTTGATAAAACAATAACTGCTAGGCCTCATCACAGAATTCTATGTCTTTCTATTTGTGATTGCCTTAGAACAGAATATGAGATTCTCGAGGAAATAGAGACTTTAGTAGCTATGGGGGACTTTTCTAGGGCTGCAGGTATAGCCTTACTCGAAGAAAGACCAAAGCTTTCTGTTGAAATCTTAAAACATGCTGGCAGTGAATACCTCTTTCTAGCAATGGCTCTTGATATGAAAATAAAGACAAATGCTACATTATTGACACCGGTATCAGACTGGAAACAGGCGTTAGATAATGAAACTAGCTTGAAAGATAATCCGTACATCCGTGCTATTTATCGTTATATATCAATTGGCAGTTGGGAGTCTGTCGTTGAAGAGAAAAAACTTCCTATGCGTCGACGACTGGCAATTGCCCTAAGATATTTCGGAGATGAGCAATTGACCGAGTGGCTTGAAAATGAAATGCAAGAATCAATTGATACGGGAAATATTGAGGGTATTATCCTAAGTGGTATAACTGATCATGCTATTTCTGTGTTAGCCAAGTAGTAAGTCTCTAATTCAGTTACCTACTGGATTTTTTCTCTACAGACCTAATCTATTCAAAAATCCCTCCCAATGTATCTTTTGAGGTTATGCTGGCCTATTTTTTTTTACTTTTTAAGATATACCTATTGCATGCATGTCCTTCATAAAACTGATTTTAGTGGCTTCAAGCGTCGAAATATCAGGAGACTTCCAGACAGCAATTCTCATATTATCTTTCTGTTACCCAAGATATATTCAAGATATACGTTGTGATGTATGGCGCGATGCATATCGAGCCTTTCTAAATCGACATAAGCGTTTCATTGACCGAGTTAAATTTGATCAGGCATCAATCAAGAAGAGCCGAGATCGTTCCGGCAAACCTATATTTAAACCTGCACCAAGACAAGTGGTAATATCCCTTAGCAAATATCTTAGTCAAATAGTTCTGGCATGTGAACCTAAGCAATTTCAAAACTAGCTAACGTTCATTTTAATACAGACGATCCGCTGCCTCAACTGTGAAAAGATCTCAGCAAATAACCTTTTAACCTCTAATACTTGGGAGTCTACATCCTCAATTACTACTGGTAATCCTCTAATCATTGCTGGTATCAATGCTGGCTTTAAGTGTCCACGATGTGGTGTTTCTCTTCCACGGTGTGCAGTGTGCTTGCATCATGTGCTTGGACAGCCACACAGCGATAAGCAAGGGTTATCGGAGAACTCTTCTACGTCTCAATCAGCTTTGAATTTTCCATCATTTTGCATGAAATGTAAGTCAACCACAATATTAAATGAATGCATTTTGAATAACATCTTATATTTAGGCAAGCACGTGATGCATCTCGAGCATGCTATATTGTGGTTCAGTAGGCATGACGAGTGCCCGATAACCGAATGTCAATGTCGATGTAATGATATGAATACTAGATGAGCTTTACAACGTTGTGGATTTAAGCTTCTATTTTATTAACTAAACAGTTAAAAACCCAAAATAAAATTCAGTAATTCAATTTTAGGGGTTTGAAATTCTAACAATTGAATTTATGCATGTAAGGTTTTTGGCTTTATGAAAATTTTCATATGTATAGGGATCGCTAAATAGCCATAAAAAGCGGGTTATTTGGTCAAAAAGTTTTAAGTGACATAATTAAAAAAAAATCAAATAATAAATAAATCTATAATTAGCTTTCTTCTCACTGGAGACAAATGCGAGACCCAATTGTGGTGTCTCATTGTTACCAAGATTTTCTTCAATATTCCTAATCGCTTTTATAAACTATGAATATAAATAGGTTGATTGACATGTTGGGCTATTTTTTTTCGAAGTCATGATAATGAAATTTCTGATGATTTGGTTGGTTTTTTTTTTTTTTTTTTTTTTTTTTTTTTTTT
>QVIK01000217.1:47593-70185 GCA_003957845.1 Oidium heveae
TTTTTTTTTTTTTTTTTTTTTTTTTTTTTTTTTTTTTTTTGATGATTATTGCTTTCACGCGGAAAGCCTTTAAATCTACACAGTTTCAGTTTTTATACAACTGTGTAGGATTTAGATTTCAACTCTGAGAGAGGCTCTAATCATAAACTTCTATGTTTTCTAGCTCTATTATTAATACATCATTTAATTGATTTAGGGGAAAAAAAAAAAAAAAAAAAAAAAAAAAAAATATGCTCGAAAAGTTTACCCCAAGACTGGAAACTTTATCATAAAAGTATAATCAAAGTAGGAATAATAATTACCCATATTGCTTCAAGCTAAAGACTTTTATTATGTTTTTTTTTTATTTAAAAATATATATATATATATATATATTATTAGATTATTTATTAATTTTTAAAATACACCGGAACACCATACACACAAACCGCCGCCGCATTTAAATAACGTAGGTTACAAGCTTGTCTACTCATAGCAACAGCCTCAGATAACGACACAGGTGACGTCATTTCTGCCACTGGTTTATCATGAATTTTGTTTTTTCCTTTTCCCTTGGAGCCTAACTTAAGCTCTGACTGCTGCTTAAATAATCCCCAATTCTCAAATGTGCTTTTTGCAAAGCGGTCGATATCTTTATCAGTGACATCCCATAATGTCGCAACTAATGCATGACAACCGGCATGTAGATAATTAACTGGTGGACCATAAGGTTCAAATTCACCAGTTTCAGTAAGAGCCCCGCTGCTACATCCCATCAGAAAAGTGACAGCACACTTTGATAATTTCTGGATTTCCCGAGCTCGGATATACTGGGATCCACTGCCATGTCCAAAATAAAGAAAGAGATCGCTTTTTTCTAAGTAGTTTTTAAATTCTTCTTCCGAAGGCTCACGATTGACAATTCCATCCCAGCCCTGAAGACTCTGGAGCTTTTTATTAAAGATCTCGAGGGTATGCTTTAGATCACCGCCAGGGTTAAGAACGTATGAGCCTAAATCTCGATCAATATAGGAGCCATCAAGTTTACCCGTATCTAATTTTTCAGAACAAGGTATTAATCGTTCTCGTAAAGATTCTAAAGACGGTAAACGTGACACAGCCAGACCATCTAAGCAAGGTAAGGATTCCCATGGAAAGGAATGTAGGTTCTTGTCCAAGATTAATATAGTATGTCGACCCTCATCGACTTGATTGATACCGCGAATAGCTTCATGATAACATCGTAGAGCATCTGTCATCTCTAGCACAATCATATCAAAGTCAATTTCTGCATATGCGTTGAATTCTCCGTGAAATTGAAGTATGTCGACAACAAAATATAGTAAGTCCATTAAAGGCTCGGATATATCAAGCCCTTCTTCAGACATATCCCCCAAGCCTATAAAAAGATCAAAAATTCGAGAATCTAACGTAATACGAGCAACGCGATTGCGCTTACTTCCTTTTTGTCGAGACGGAAGGTATTTGTCAAGAATTCCTTGAAATGTCTTTTGAAAACGAGCGAACAAATCAGGTCGCCTAATATGCTGTGAAAAAATACCTTTAAATCCACCTAACCAAACTTTCTCAATATTTGTTAGTAAGTCTTTCATTCGAATATCCAATGCTTCTCGTTCATTCCACCAAGATAACCTTGCTTCTCTTCCCAGTCTATTACTAGAATCATGTGCTGATTCATTAGCGAGTCGTATTATTTCTTGAAGCTCTGCACGACCTTGCTCATAATTAAATGCCTCTTCATCAGCATCTATGGAAGAATTTCTTCCAAGTGGTAATTGAAGGATAAATGGACTAGTACCAGCCTGTAATTTAATGAGAGATAGCTCATGCCGACTTTCACTTAACGAAATTGAAATCACTATCCATGACTTGGGGATAATTTCTACATATTCTCGTTCAAATTTTGTTATGTGATCATCTTGAGATCCAAAATTTGGTTTTCTAGATTCCAAAAGATTGGGATGTGGCCAACTAGATTCATCAATAATTGATTTTGATTGAGGATTTATTTGAATTGCTTTTCGCTCCCTTTGTTGCGCAATATTCCTAGCAGTTTCTAAAAATATTAGCTAAATTCTCTGGGTGTAATAGGTAACATTCATACCGACAAATAAACTTGAGAAACATGGATGGGTGGAAGATTTCGCCTTTACTTGGTCTGCTGTTGATAAGAGGATAGCTACACTATTGAGTAGATGAGATGTCTTGTATATTACACTAATGGGTGATATAACCATAGCAATTGATAGAGTCTCTCTTAAGTAATCTTGTGCACGCCGAAGTTTATCGAAAAAAGTATCCGAAGAGGAAATCTTGGGATTAGTACGATCTCCACCAATCCTTGTACTGATATATTTTTTTGATGGTGACAAAACGGTAGTTGATAACTTATCTCCATTTTTGAAGAGTCTCGAAGCTCCTAGAATGGAAGGAAAAGAGATAGTAGAATCTTGTAGAATCGAATAAACAGGATCGGCATCCATTTGGCTAAGACTATGAAAAAGTAAATGTTTACCTACGGCAAGACCATAGCTAACTTTATCTGCGGGTGAGAAAGATGTTTCGGCTTCTACCAAAAGGTTTGAAGCATCATTCCAGCGTTTTTGATTTAAAAAAGCCCTTGACTTCTCTCGAATAACTTGTGATCTTGAAGCCAATAAAGTTGGAAATTCATTCGCAATAGATGAGATACCATCAGCACGATTTCTAACTTGGATTACCAAATTACTCTTTGTGGCAGATTTTTTAATGGACCTTAATTTTCTTTGAGGAGAATTTTGCCTCATTTCATTAGATTTTTGAGATTTTTTCTCAGGTGTATCTTTGGGCTTTGATAATAACTCTATACTAGAGATATACTCTTTTTGTACTAGCTCATTGTAAATATTAATAGCATCGCTGTAGAAGCTCATCTCAGCATCAGTTTTGCCTAGAAGGCCATTCATTATCCCTAAATTGTAAGCAAGAAGGGCTGTTTTTTTATTTTTTCCTGATGATGAGAGAAGAGTCTTCGCTTCTGACAGTATCTCAGACCCTTTGCTCAGGTGACCTCCTCTTAACCAAATACTCCCAAGTGTAATTCCTGAAATAGCGAGGTAAATTTTAGAATTCACTTGTTTTACGAGTTTATATGCCTGTTCTGCATAATACACAGTTTCTTGAAACATACCATGATGAGCAAATGTAGCAGAAAGGTTATTGAGACTATCAAAAAGGGGCACAATCAAGGTCCAAAAAGATGTGTATTCTTCAGAACTGTCAGAGATACCATGCAAAGTTTTTGGAGGAACAGAAAAGCTCATTTTTGAGAGTTCTCCTGCTAGTTTTTCAGCTTCTGATAAACAATTATTATCGAGAATACGTTTCTGGTAATTCATGTGACCTTCTATATCAGCCCAGGCCCGGCGTAGTAACCTTACACTTTGCTTTGCGTAGCCAAGAGCCGAATAAGCCAATCCACGTTCAAGGGCAAGTTTTGAATTGACACTAAATGCATTTGAAATCAAAATATCCATTTTTAATTTCTGTTCTATTGAAGACGCAAATTTTGAACTAGATAAATTCTCTTTTTCCTTTGTGTAAAGGGTATGAGCACAGCAAAGGGTTTTCTCCCTAAGCCTCATTAGAACAAGTATCAAGCTTCTATTTTTGACCAAAACTTACACTTCATTTAAATTACCTATTGTCATTAAATATTCCGAAAAAAATATCTGTAATTTTAGTGTCATAAAAGTTGAACCACCAATTTTCTGTTGAGAGTTGCGGGCTCGATCCAAAGCTAGGCTTGCTTTGCCGCAATATCCAAGATTTAGCCATTGTGTACCTAAATTTATTAGATTTAGAATAAACTCGTCATGATTTATGATTGCTTCTGCCTTCTCACTCAATTCAGCAACCAGATTTAAAACTGATATTCTTGTCTCATCATGTCCATGCACATAAAGCCAGTCATTTATAGTATTTAATAATGCAAGTAATGCTGCAATATCATCTATTTGTTCATTTAGATCAGTAAGATTTTTACACTTACTCGAAATATTAGACCAAATTGTTAATCCACTTTTCAGTGTTTCTAAGCAGGGTCGATTTTTATTGAGCTCTTTTAACATCATCGCCATAGTTCTATAGTCTGTTAGAAAGTTTAATAGGCCAGCATCCTCTGTATCCTGAATCACTGAATTCTCAATCATATTTGATTCAAGATCCATTTCGGCTCCATATAATTCTTTATCAGAACGACTGCATTGAGTAATCAAAAATCTCAAGATTACTCGAAATCGACGGAGAGGATATCGTGACATATCGTACAAATCGAGAAGATGTTTGAACACTAATTTTTGAAGATCTATCGTTGATTTTGACTTAGAAATTGTATGCCTACATAATAATTCTAATTCGTACTCTAAAATTACTGCACGTTCTTCATTTGACCAGTTTTCTTCAAAGAGTGATATTTGGGTAACTGATCTTGTAAGTTTTATTTGTACTTTCAGAATAGAATGTATTGTACGACCAAGCATATCAATTTCCCGCGAACTGCTCCATGCGGCCTTAAGAGGTTTGCAGGAAGCACGTTTTATGATGTTTGATAGAATGCCCTCTTGAATCAACTCATTTCGAAGAGTAAAGAGAATTTGAAGAAGTTCATCATATCGCCCTGAATTATTACATAGCTCAGCAAGTCGCTCTAATTTTGCCGTAAACAGTGCAGTCTTTCTTTCTTGTGGGGACCTGTCTCGTATACATTCAATCGATCTACGTAATGATTTAATTATTTGATTACCCTTGGCAAGACTTTCATTTCCTCGATAATTAAGGTATTGCGTATAGTATAAATTTGATATTCTAACTCGATGTGTTATTGATGGAGTACTTTGCAAAATGCGCTGAGTAGTTTCGTCTGATTGTAAATCGATTCGATTTAGTAGAGTTAGACAATCCTGTAGTCTAAGGTCCAATAAGTCCCACGTTAAAAGCTCTTGACTAAGCAGGGATTTTACTAGGAATAAAGCAGAATCTACCGCATGAATTGAAAATTTAGTAATATACTGCAGTCTTTTATTATATTGAATAAAATCTTTTGACGTTGCATTAACTTCAGGTATATTTCCAAGATATCTTAAAGACAAACGAGGGCACAAGAAAACAAGTGACCTGCACATCTCCTGAAGACCATCGTTGACAAGGACAGAAGATTCGGGCTTTTTAGGTAGTTGAATTAAGTAATTTAGGGCAGCTTTTCTTGCACGGGAAACCTCTATTAATAATTCATCAATTTTTGAGGCTTCCCCCTTGAATGGACGCTCGAGATTTTCAAGAAGGATGAGTAACTGTTCTTCCACCAAAGGATCTCGAGTTGATAATTGAAGCCTTAGTGTTACAAGTCGAGCAACTATACCGCTGAGTCTAGCATCTGAAATTTTGTCTTTTTTAATAATACAGTAGGCTTTTTCTATCCAATTAATGGCAACATCGATTTGAAGAGCATCTTTCGCAAGCGAGGCAAGTAATTTGTAAATTTCGAGTAATACCAATTTAACCGAAGATAAATGGTAGTTTGGACAACTTTCTAGCGAGTTCTGTACAGTTTTGAACATTTCTAGTGCGAAATAAAAGGTTTCAGATGGAGGATCTTGGCTACGTCGTGCAAACGCAGATAGACAACATAGAAATGGGCTTAGAATATCTTTTGAAAAGTCTCCATTATGTCCAGCAAGTTTCCACCAAACAGTTCGACTATGAAATGCAATTGACTGTAACTGGATAGCACTTTTTGGAGTCACGCTGATTTTTGACTCAACAGCTAAGGTATCATAAGATGGTGAGACACTTGGACAAAGCGAAAAAATGATCTCTGTGATACTTTGAAGTTGCCGACTTAATTTCTCTATTTTCCTGGGTTCTGTTATAATTTTGGATGCAGTTCGTAATAGCATTGTTGGAGACGAAGGATTAGTCGAATGAAGTATCGGTACTACTTGTTCGGCAATTTTTGACTTTTTGGAAGATGCTATGAGCCTGAGAGTCTGTAATTGAAATGTTATAACTAATTCCAGTTTTAAGCCACAAACTTCAGTAGTTCCAAGGTCTAACAAATTCGCAAGACTGCTAGATGTTGCTCCGGAATTAACATCAACTTTATTATTTTTTCCATCAACTAAAAGACAGCGCTTAAGGATCCGTAATTCTTTCATTGCTAAGTCATCCATTCCTAATGAGATAAGTTTTGTGATTAAAACAGACATTCCATTCTCGAGTTGTAGATGTGGTAGCTTCACGCTTAATACATTAGAAGATTGTAGCGTCCTAAGACATGAAAATGCTATCCTAGCACACTCAGCAGTCGATCTGTACTCGCATTCGTAAGGAGAGACTGAAATTGAAGTTCTAGTTTCTTTGTATGAAATACTTGAGGAACTAGATTTTCGAGTGGAAGACCTTGATCGAAAAGTCAAATCTGAACTTAAACTTGAATTTTTTGTGTTATCCCTCTCTGGTTGCATTAAATCTCTGGAATTTCGTCGCAATTTAATGGTTGGCTTCGAAGGCTTAAGAGCATCACTAAGAGATTTTAGTGTTATATTGATGATCTCAGTGGAAATTATTGATTTTTCCTTAGACGACAACTTTCCATCACCTTTAGTTGACGTGGTGTAGGTGACTGGCTTCTTTGCCCTTGATTTTCCTGTATAGGACCGAACACTTGTTTTTGGAGCATCATTGGATTTTGATAACTTCGCTGTATGTTGAGATTTGTTGGAGAGCAGAACTTCACTTAGATTTGCTACTATCGCAGGTGTAGCTACTTTGACAGCATCACAAAAAAATTTAACTTTTTCGTCGAGAGATTCCATCAGCAATGATAGTAGTTTAGTCGGTTGTGAGGGAGCAACTGTTTGCGAAACAAATGTTTGGTTTTTGTTACTATAGCAACAAGCACAAGACTCTAGTGTCGCTCATCCCAAAATAGTTTGGCAGGGATGTTCACAAAACTCGCGCATAGGTACCCTCAGTACTAAATCCATACAAGACCCTAGTAAAATTTGTGCCAACGGTACGAGATGTACCAATTACCTATCTCTCGTAAAATCAACTCTAAATCTTACATCAAGTCAGTCTAAAACACTTCAATATTTTATTCATTTTATAGATATACACTGGGGACTCTCTGCAACTACGAGACCACTTCTTCCTTACAGTCAAGTCAATAGCATCCCACGTTCTACTTTACTCTGAGTGCTTTAGTGTACGAGGTTCGCTGTTCGTGCTCCAAACTGCGTGCTTCATTATACGTGCTAAACTCTGCATTCCTCACATTGCGACCTCCACTCTACGTATTTCATTGAACATGTTAATACATATAAATTCAATTTTTTATTTGCACTATTGTACTTGAGGGACTTGGATGATAATTGCTTCCAAGTCTTCGGTATGTACAAATATGTTAGATTTAACAATCAAAAACAAAACAGCTACACGCTACACGCTACTTGAAATATAACTTAACACTTGCCCTGTACTAATCGCGTCACGACATATCTTTGATAGCCTCGCGTCTAGTATCTCAGCCTTTCCACACTGTCACTATTAGAAGATGATCACTTACTTGCTGTACGCTGTTTCAACCCCCACCAAATCCGGATATTTAAGAGCAAAGGCTTCAATCTATAACAATTTACTTAGAAGATATACTCTAATGTGTTTTGTATAAAACGATCGCATAAATTAAAAAATGTGGGACGACCACACGTAAATTTATATGCGGCTTGTCCTGCTCAACAGCAGAGTGGGGCCCTCTTTCTTGATTTGTTCATATGAGATCTATCCCCGACTTGACTAATCAATAAATCTTTTAAGTGCCTCATTCAGCATGTTGGCTGACGTTAGTATGGTGGTAATACTTCATCGTAAAACTGAAAGATAACACGGAAACACTACGGTTACAAAAGAGGTCTGAATCTTAGGAGGTGTGGTAAATTCTTTAACTTATCCAATTATAAGTGAATCCCATATTGACCTATTAGCTGGCGATCTTACACAACTTACCCCAGTATTATATTACTATCCAATTGGTTGCTGAACTCTGATCGACGGCTCCGAGAAGTTCAAAGTGAGTATTTCGCTTAAAGAAAGTATCAATGTGCCTCTGCTCCAATCTAAAATCCACCAATATAATTACTACACAAACCTACCTAACCTTAAACATGCTAGCGTGAGATTTACAGAGGTACAACGATGAAAAATTAGTACAGCACTAGGAGAAGCAAGCCCTGTCTCACTTCACTTTACCTAATAGGGCAATAATAAATACTGTGTGAAGGATTTGATTTCATTACATCCCTAATAGGTAAAGTGCAGTGTGTCAGGCTTGACCCCTACTAATACGGTACTAATACTTAACTGCTGTACAACTGGATACCTAAATGATCAGCAAAGATGCGTGGCACTTACTCCTTAGACATTCTCTAGCCCAAGTGCAGTAATTATATTATATAATTGTAAATCTAACATGGCCAGGGTAGATGCTGAAAATGAAGGTAGATTAGACAATTCTTCCACCACGCTAGCTCTAATAAAATAATTACAAATGCCTCCCACTAATTCAAACATGCATCAACCAATCAAGGTTGACTTTTGTGGCCCACAGGGTGATCTAAGTCCACTTAGTATGAAATGGTTAAAATATCAGCATGTTTTTAATAAAAGGTGCTTCATAAGTCTTGAGAAAAATGATTCCATTCAACAAATAGACTGAGGGACGTTACATATTATCGCTTGCATAAAATATCGCCCGCCCACCATCCGATTCGCCACAATCCCCACCCACACTAATGAGGTTGTAAGTCGACATTATCTTAACATAGAAATTACGTATGTCTCGTGCTTCCGAATTACTTTCAATAGAGCAATTGAACAATGAGACTATTTATAAAATCTTTCTTGTGCTCTCTATCCTAAATTCTATCTACATAAATAATTTAAATAGATGCTAAATCTAATGTTACGTATCATACCAACTTGACTTTCGAAAAAATATTGAGAAAGTCATAGAAAAGTGTATTTCTGAAAGGAAAAGACTGCTATTTTGCGTTAATATAAGATATACATATGACTGATTCAATGGAAATATCCCGGGAATCCCAGGCTCCTTCGACGGAAACGAGCAATCAACCACCCCCAATTCCCCCAGTTCCCCCAAGTCACAATCCCCCTCCCCCTATAGCCTCATCTTTATCACCACCACCGTCAAACCCTCAACTACACATTACCAATCTAGTTAGCAGAAATATTCTCAAGCCTGCAATCCCTTCTAAGCGTCTGATGCAAGAGAAAACTTCACCGAGAAGTGGTCATAACTCCGATTATGCAAACGCGTTCTTTCCACAGGAACTAGCCGAGATAATAGCGATTCAACAGAATTGTGAACGTGCCTGGCATGCACGACTCATGATATGTAATACGGTCATCAGTAACGTGGATATCACACTAGCAAGCTTCAAAGAAGATGTAGAGAAGGAAGAAGTTGTGGCTTTCAAGGCATATCTCCGGCCAGCTATAGCTAATTATGCAGCGTCTGATTCTTCACCTGCTCCACCAACAATACCTACACACTCACGACACTCTAAAAGTAATAGGAGTGGCTCTGGTAAAGAGAATAGTGCTTTAAAGAAAGTGGCAATAGCAATTTCACAAAATATTATCCCTCAGGTCGAAGAAAAGTCTTGGGCCATAGTGACTCGCAATGGTCAGAAGAAAGCCCGGGTTACTCAGAGTACCAAACCACAAGTGATACCAATGAGCAAAACAAGCAAAAGTGTGACAAACAAAAATCAGTCCCCATCCATAACTACCGCAGACACAAGACTCTTTGTTCGTCTACCTCAAGACCACGCATGGCGGAAATTATCTCCTGCAGGCATTCGTGAAGTAATCGTCAAGAAACTTGCCATCTCACCTGCACTTTTTGGAAAAATAAAACCTGTCCACTCGGGGTTTGCCCTAAGCCCATGCAGTACAGTAGCTCGTCAAACCATACTAAATGCAGGAAAGGGGTTTTCATTTTCGGGAGCTAAGTTAGAACCAGCTACCAACTGGGTATCTGTGATCGTTCCAACTGTACCATCGAAAATTCGTAAGGTACAAGGAGAAGTAGAAGTAAGCTCAGCTATGCTATGCTTACTGATGAGATAGAGCGGGTCTGTTCTCTACGCCCAGTTCACGTAAAACTATACGGGAGAAACAAAACCGAGGCCCCGCATAGAACTTGGATGGCGCTCTTCACAAAAGCCCCAAATGCGACTTTTAGGGTATTTGATGAATCGGGAATTGCGAGAATATTTAAAAAGCAACAACCAATAGAGTTTTGTAAACGTTATAATGGTCACCACCCCACTAAAAACTGCTCTAGGGCACCATCGTATGGAAATTGTGGCTCAACAAACCACTGTGAAGAGGTATGTATGATTGCCACTAAGTGCAGGAATTGCGGTGGTCTCCATCGCTCAGATAGTCGAAGATGTCTTGCGCGCCCAACTCGCTCGGGTGCTCCCACCAAAGAATAGATGAAGACATTTCGTCAGGCGGGAGAAAGAGAATTTCAAGCAGTGTTGCGACCCAAAGCTGCAGAAGAATCAGTGGCCTCTACACAAAATTTTGAAATCAATCAATCAAGCAGTCAGTCATCAGATAGTAATGTTGACATTGACAACTCACCAGCGCCTCCCGTCGTAATCGTGATGTGTGACGCGATGCGTTTATGAAGAACAGCCTACAGAGCTGCTATCCCCTCCAAGACGTGCTTAATTTCATGTCTATTAACGTGGGAAGGGGGGGACCTACACAAGACATTGCGTTAGCTCGCGCGTGTGAGTTAAGAATAGATGTCTTGTTGATACAAGAACCATGGTGGTCTGACCGCACTAAGACTCACCCATACTTTGAGTTATTTTTACCATTTGGAGGCGAAAACATTCGGCCTCGGGCAGCTACCTTTATTAGGAAAGACCCCAAGAGAATCTCTTCAACACAAAAGTACCCACCATCCCCGACTGGTGATTACTGCTGGGTAGAGGTAAATAATATAATGTTCTTGAACGTATACAAAGCACCTCATGACCCCACCGCAGTACAACCACTTCTAGATTGGATACCCACATCGAGATCACTAGCAATCGGAGACTTCAACTCGGTGTACTGGGCCTGGCAGCCCGGAGCTAACCGCCTCTATGGACAAGGAGAGGAGATTGAAAAATGGGCTGAGAAGCATAGTCTTACTTGTCTTATCGTGGGAGAACCGACACATCGTGCCGGGAACACACTAGATTTAGCGTGGACAAATTTTAAAGAGGCAGTGGCTTGGGTTGGAGTAGAGGAGTGTATGACCAGCGATTATCTTTCAATATGCGGTTATTTGATCTTCATTAGTTTGCCTTCAATTTGTTTCTTCTGAATTAATCCAACTAGATTGAACGAAACCCCCATTCTCTAATGTATTTGCTGCAATCAAGTTCACGCTTTGTCAATATTGTGACCCACCACATCTTAGCTCTTACCACATCACAATTATACACCATGAGGTGTGGTATAGACGATTTGTCGCAATAAATCCCGAGAGAATCAGCATCGACGAAATTCCTACGCTACAGAACTTAAGCCATGGTAATAGCAACAATGTTCTCGCTGACGTGATCCAGATAGTCGATAACGCCCACTATCCAGCTTATGTGTCAGGAATACATGATCAATTTAGAAATCGACTACAGTCAATGGATGTAGACAATATTCCGATAAATTACCTGAGGTAATAGTCTTGGATGAAAACGTCACAGATATGTCAAAGTTAGGCGACGTTGATGAAAAGATCATCAATTCCTATAAAGGTAAGCTCTATTGGCATACTGTTTCGTAAACATTTAGGCTGACTATGTTTCAGCATTAATGAACCATCCATTAAGCCAATATAAGCAAGCTGCGAGGAGTATTCATTCTTTTGTTATCATAATATTTGATTTTTTATTCTCAAGTTGACATGGAATCCCTCTAGCTCTAGATTCTTGTACGTCTCAATCTTCATCCTAATATCTTACCAACCAAGTACCTACATATTCTTACAGTCAACGAGGATACCGAGCAAAAATAGTCGCTTTTCACATTTTGCCAAAGTGTTGATGATTCCATCGGCCGGCAGCAATATGAGAACCTTACCCAGATCTAAGATGAAGCTAACTCAGGCTAGATACCCAAATAATTTATCACAACCGCATCAATTACTACTGTGTTACACTAACTCTAACACGACAAGTTCGCCCTGTAATTTCGGTTCCATTTATTTCCTAGTATCATCTACAGGACAAGACTACGGTATTCTCAAGCAATGGACAAGACTAGAATTTGACGTAGAGATACATCAGATTTCATAAGAAAACGAGGATGGTGGATTTGTTCTGGTCAAGTCAAAAAATATCATATGTAGTATAAGAGTCTTGGAGGAAAAAAATTAGCAAGTGAACGCTCATGTATTGAAAATAATTAAAGACCCCCTTATACTGCAGCACACTATACGCGAGCGGGGCTTGGCAAATTCATAAGTGAACAAGTGGATAAATATTTGTACTACTACGCGTATATAGATATTATTACTAGATTTTATAATATTTCATTATAGATAAAAATAAATAACTAATCAGGGCTTACCCTGTAACTTAAACTTTCTGCCTGATATCTTTTATTCCCGTAGATTTGGAGTGAATCACGACCCCGGTGAAAGTCCTATGCACAATCTTATACGGACCCATGTCGTTTATATCTAAGCGAGGTCGACTACATGGATGTGCAGTTTGGACCAATTTTGTACGACCTGTAGAGTTTGCACGTTTTATAGATTTTGTACTGATTTTGTGCGCTAAGCGATGCCAGTAACATAATACTAAGTTAGTACCAATTAGCCTTGAACAATAGATATCTTCTGTATTATTGTTACCATATGAATCCTTTTGAAGATAAAACCTTTCTGTGATGCTAGCGTCACGAAAATTACCATCAGAAGGAGATTCTTCCATTTTTAACAATTATTTTCTAATGAAGTAAATATCGATACCATGATTATCTGGTGGATTATGTTCTCGCTGCAGAGACATTTGAGAGTTTCTTTTCTTCTAAGAGGTTCTTCTAAGAGATCACAATCATCCGTTTATGAAAAACTACATACAAAATTCTTTTTCTAGACCTATTTTTTTAACAGATTTTGCTATACTAGGATTTGCGAGTCATAAATAGGATCTTGTTATGCATATTCCCTATTTGTATATATCGCTTATTTATGCATATGCACTATTAATAAGCCTGCGCTTATTAGTCACCTGAGTACCCTCATATATACTAGATACTAACTACTCTAGAGATTGATATGAACTGTTAATTATTTAATTGAAACTTTATGACTAACAAAAACTTTCCTTCAATCTAGAAGCTCCAGCGAGCATCAAGTTGAATCCTCTTGAACTAGTAAAACCTCCATCTAAGCTAATTACCAATCTTCTTTCCTCTGTCATTACCTTGTCTCTTCGCTCCTCATATAGTTACATTGACAACGAGTCATGAAGATAAGGGCGGGAGAAATTTGAACAATGATCATTATAATCATTTAGCTTTTACATGTTATTTTATTCTTAAAATTTAAATATTTATTTACGAACCTAATCGATACTTTTTTTTAATCCAAAATCTTGTCACTCACCGACGGCCCTCTCGATTGAGATGTTTGTTCGGAGGCGATCATTCTTGTTGTCGTTTTTCTTGAGAGGAAAAACTGAAATACAATTTTCTTTTATTTTTATAACCTTTATTCTTCAGTTCTACAGTGCCCTTGCTATTCCTATGGATGGATGGCAATTGATGGACGTTGTAAGGGCAGCAAATTTTCCAGTTCAGAAAAATGGAAAAGGTTACGAATGTGGCAATGACTTCTTCAGTGAATCGGAAATAAAAGAAGCCTTTTCTAAGTACCGTCAATATGTGAATCAAAATCCTCATAGCCTTCTGGCATATTATGCTCCTCAAGGATATTCTAATGTTCCTCAAGCGTATGACATTTCTCGAGAGTATGTAGACTTTGATATTCCTCCAGGATATCAAAACGTTCGACAACATTTCACTCCAACACTATATCAAGGTCCACTTTATCGTAACTCGGGGTCTTTAAAATACATTCTTTGGCCGATTCAAAAAGAGCAAAAAATCCATTCATCTTCTAAATGTGTATCTAGCTTAAACTTTCCTCGGTGCTCTTGTGCTCATTATTTCAATAGATTACAGCGACACTTATTACATTGTTGTCAAAAAGAATGGCGGAGAAGTTATAGACGTCATATCCAAGATTATAAATAACGATTTCGCCAAATGCATCAGAATAGATGGTTCGAAGACGGAACTATCAACTTCGGCCCCGGGCAAGAATGACGGTTATCAGTGTGCTTATAAATTTCTGAGCGACGAGTTGATTCAAGAATCCCTACGTTTAGCTTGGAATGTAAACGGAAAATCTAATCAATATCCTGTTCCATACTTTGGACGTCTTTACCCAGCAAATAGTGGCTATATGATCTGGCCCATATTTTCTAGGGATAGATTATATGATTATAGCTCTGGTATCTAGACTATTTATATTGAAAGCTCTGCATATATACTAATATTGAGATTAGTTGAGGCAGGCCCATACTTTCTAGTCTTCGACATGCAAGGAAATCTTATAGAAACAGTTGTACAAGGTCTTGCGAATAACTTTTTAAGATGTATACGATCAAGATTATATCCAAGAAGACCGACACCTAACGTACCTAACCATTTGTCTATTCCTCCGCCAGATATGCAATTAGGATATTATTGTGATATGTTTTTTTTTAGTGAAAATGCTATCATGGAAGCCGTAAATGCGGCCAAGAGTCCAAATAAAGTGACAGTTTACGGTAAATTTCCATTAAAATATAATGGTCCTCCGTATCATGAGCCCCTACTACTTTGGCCCCTTATGATAAGTGGATTTTTATATGAGAAAGGTAAGATCTTGATACTCTTCGTATTTACATGGAATTTATTTGATATAAAATTCCCTAGGATCACCAGGACTTCACCGCGTTATTCTCACAAAAGACTATACACTAAAGGGTGTTGGTGTCAAGCAAGGTTCATCAATTCGATTATGTAACAAAGGAATAAAGAGTGAGGTGAAAAATCATGAAAAAAGTGATTTTTATTGCTTAGACCATGTTGTGTATAATAGTGATCTCGAAAATGCTGCTAAAAATGCCTGTAATACTGGTCCCAAAATGAAGGACAGATTTTATCCAGCGAAATATGTGGGGCCCAATTTTGAGAAGAGCGGACCGTACTTCACCTATCCTGTCGTGGAGGGCGGTGACTTTTCATATAGTATTTGGCCCTTATAGTCAGAAGGACACTGACTAAAATATCGGATCTTGACTGCTAACGTATATAACAGGAACAGGACTAGACCGTATGGTAATGAATCCAAATTGCGAGGTTGTTGGAGCTCTTACCTCTTATCCAAAACCAACTGGTAATAATCGAGCGGTGACATTTGTGATGTGCGTAAAACTTCAAGAAAAAACGGCGACAAAAACTTACATACAACATAACCAGCTTATTTTTGAGAATCGTTGGAGCTATTCAACTCCATAAAACTTCATTTATAACCACTTAAGCAAACACAAATACGCGTTGAACTTGTAATCGTTGAAGGTTCATTTATGTTTACTGTTGGTGAACATATGTTCAAAATGTGTTTGTATTCTATCTAGTGAGAAGTAGTCTTTAATCTTTGTTTACAAACCAAAAGAAAATAACTAAGCTGCGTCATTAAGCGAATTATTATATAAGTATAAAAAAGCTAGAGCCGGTTAATTCCGGATCTAATCACCAGGACAACAGCCCGTAGTAGTACTGTCTATATTAAAATTTCATCACATTCCAATTTGTGACCTTAGGAGTGCTGTGACTCTAAAATAAGTGTCAAATGGGTTTACTCAAAAACTAATGCCGTGTATCTCTTATCCTATCAAGCGCATGCTTTGAAAATTACCATAGTAAGTTAGGAAATTTCCATCTGAATATGTTGTCTACAATACATCTCTTGTATTACACAGAATAAATCATATTCTCTTGGAATTCTCTTCTTTTACACATCTTTTGCAACTACCCAACCCCTGCTTTACTGATTTACTGCTTTCGAGTTTTCTACCTCGGTTATAAATACTATTGTCAGATCTTTTCCTCTCTATGCCCTCAAAAGGGCCGTTCAGAGTTGGAATAGTAGGGGTAATGAAACACATAAAACTAAAAAGTAGTATACTACTTTTGCATATAGCCCCATATTTTGCACAACTCCGTTTTTTAAACCCCTACAACACGTGAATTTCAAGTCCAACTTATCATCAAATTCCCCATCGAAATCATCAACTACACGACACGTTCAGATTCTCATCGCCATATCTTTATCAATCTTTATTCAATTAAATTAATCTTAGTTGATACAGCTGTCACATTCATTTTCGTACTTTTTTATCTAATATATGGAGAGTAAAAATGTGTATCTAAACAGAAATCAGCTTTTCAATTTTGATTCTACGAGCAGAAAAATCACTGGTTGTTATTTTCTCTATAACTTTCGCTTTTCTCCATATCATTTTATGACGAAAGTTTTACTAAATCTCAATCTTAAGAGAAAATAATTCTATGTATTTCAAATTTCAAATTTTTTCCAATAATATGATGATGTTGGGCTTCAAACGTGAGTGTACAGAATAAATGAGATTTTTGTGAAGATCAAGATAACAATTTATGCATGAAATTCACGTGTTACAGGGGTTGAAAAAACGGACCTGTATGCAAAAGTAGTATACTATTTTTCATAAAGATGGGTTTGATTAGCCCTAGTGATGGTACGCAATCTGTATAATGGTGAGTTTGCTTACGAATGTCTTCCCTCAGTGGGAATTACTTAGCAAAAACCACATCCAAATGTTCGGAATTACAAAACATCCAGACATCCATCGTTGTATCAACATCATTTTTATCTAATCTTACTTTTAAAATATTAGACAACTATTGCATTCATTTTTGTACCATAATATCAAATTTATAGGGAGAAAGAAGATTTATAATTAGCATTTACAGGCCTTCAAAGACAATGGTTTTGGTTAAAAAAACACGTCTTTTTCGATATATCGCCACTACTCCAGAGTTGCCCCTTTTTCGCTGAGAAAACTCAAAAAATTAGATATTCGATATTTAAATATTTATGAAACAGTTTGAAATCATAATTGTAGACGGACTGATCGAGATACCGGGCTTCAAAATAACGATACTGAAATTTTGGAATTATTTTTTCGTTTATTCGCTGGGTAATCTCCGTGGGGAGAGATGGATTCTCACGCAAATTCCGCATTTCACAAATTGCGTGCCATCAAGATTCCAACCCTGAACGGCCTTATTATTGGGCATTAAACTATTCCTCTTAGGGTATGGTCCAAGTGAGCCCGTCAATTATCAGAAATTCCATATTACTACTCCACTCAATACAACACTATTTTATTACCTAGCGTGATATACAAGCATCATCTTGTATATTATCCATATCGTCGCCGCAAACCACAAATAACCCATTATCCCATGACTTTCTCCTCTTACAATTATTTTACTTACTATCACGAATTTTGGCTCAAATTTGTTAATGGCTATGCCCCTATCATTTAGTATTTCCTAAGCTCAGGAACAGAACTTTCTTGATATATTTTCGTGGTTGGGTGACCTTTATCCCTATACTGTTGAGAGGACAGATTAATGTCTAAATTAACGTCCAAGCCTCTACGCACAGTTTATTCCTATAAGATGGCTATCCAAATCTAATGTGCGCCACATCAAATGATTGAGAGTTGTCTCGTTTTTAGAAATTTCCCTCTCGTAACCATTTTGTTTAACGCATATCAATTGTGTTAGTGTCGCACTTGCATATACGATGGTGTAAAAACTCAAATGATAACTGATATGTTATATGAGTCTTTTAAATTGTGTTTAAATTCCCATCAATTTATAATAGTTTAACACTTCTCTAGCAGCTTCCACACTGAATAACCTCTACAATCTTCTTCAAACCTTAAATGACCCGTTCACCAAACAAGACCTTTATTATAACCTTATAAAAAATATCAGAAGAGATTATCTAAACGGTCTTAACTTTACTGAGGCTTTGATACGCCATCCTTTTTCAAGCCAAATACTACACCATAAGATACTGGACAGTAATACTCGAAGTCTTCGTCAATTGACAATAATACTCAACCTTGTGTCTAGTCTTGTTAACCAAGATGTACTAGTTATCGACGATACTTTCAATACCAACTGTTTTAGTCTTTACCTTAAGCAAGTAGTAGGTAGATATTGGTACTTGTGGTGAGAATTTCGCCATCGCTTTCTCTTTCCAGTCTTCTCTTACACAAGAGGCACATGTTTCGTCCCTAGCTTTCTAGAGTTTTTTTGAGTTTTTTTTTATTAATTTTAGGTCCTAGGCTATTTGCCCTATCACCACTATAGGTCCAGGACCGGTGGAGCCGACAGAGATCACATCTGAAGCGTACTCTACTCGTTGGCACCAACTATCACTACGGGAGTTATTTACATGTATAGAGGGGTTCTCGGATAAAGAGATGAAAGAAATTAAATTTACAGTAGCGAAATAGGAAACATAAATGGAAAAGGAAAGAAGAAAAAATATATAGAAAAACCCGCTTTTGAGACTTATGCCAGCATTCTTCATACCAGCTTCCGACCCGCCATTTCATTACAAATGACTATAATTCTACTGATCACTATCCTCGCTTACAGCTAAGGAACGTTGTGCACTCCCAAAGCAGCCATTGGCTTGTGCAAATTCTAAAAACTTCTCGGAACCCTTGGGTCCGAGCATTTGGTTGATGAAGGCATTCATTGTCAAGCCTTTCCTTAGCTTACGCATTTGTGTAGCATATTTTCTGCATCTAATAAAGTGTGTAGATGAAGTCTCCTGCCCGCAGGTTCAGCTCAGGTTAGCATCCTCATGCTTAAAGCGCCGGTGATACGCTGCAAAATCTCCGTGTCCTGATCTCACTGCTAAAAGTCCGTGTAGGAGCCGTCGAGGTAAGTGTTGAAAATTCCCATTTCTTTAGTCAAAGATTGTCTATTTTGGAAGTTGATCAACAAGATCATCATTACTCTTTTCCTTCTAAGTCTAGTAGACCTTAGGACCAACTGTTATCTCTATCTAATACAACAAAGTTATTGTTTGGTTAGCCTTAGAATATCTAATGTAAAATAAAACTGTTTTTTTCTTTTATCAACTAAATTGATTTTTTTTTATATTATAAAAAAAATTAGAACGAAGAGAAATTGTTATTTTTCTGTACTTAGTTAAATACAATTTTATTAAAGACTTGCATATTGTTCTTTGAGACTGTTTCTCTTTAGAAAACTCATAGCAAAGTCCAACAGATTATGAGACCAATCCTCTAATCAATTGAGTGAATATTACTGTTAACAAGATACCAACTTTCGAAATTAACTTCCTTCAAATTTTTTATTTAAATTACATTTTTGATATAAAAGATGCCTGCAGCACAAATTCTCAAATCTATGACGGATGCACCAAAATTAGGAAAGCCGACATACAATAGGTGGAGCACACATTTTCTAGATGCTTTATCTTTATTTGACATCGACGATTACTTCTTGGAAGAAAAAGCCGAGCTTAATAGCCGCGGTATGAAAATTATCCCAGAAACAGATATTCCAGTCCAAAAACAAGATAAGAATATTGGTGTTGCCATGTCCCACCTTGTTCCTGACGAAATATTTCATCTTGTTGATTCGTCATTTACGTCGAAAAGATGCTGGGACAATTTAAGAGAATACTATTGTCCAAATTCAATGGAAGATGTAGATGACTTGTTGGAACAATATTGGGGGCTACAAGTTGAGGATGATATTGAAATTGATGAATTTATTCAAAAACTTTCGGAAATACGGGGCAAAATATCTCTTCTTAACAGTCAATCAGCACCATCCGATACCAGTATGAAGAAACGCATACTTGGTCATTTCATCAAGTGCTGTGGTGGATTTTACATATCCACAATCATTTCGCTAAGAGATCCGAGTATAACTCTACAAGCCGCTATAACTTCAATTCGTGCATCTCAGACAGTGTACCAGGAACTAAATCAAACTCTCGTCGTAGCTGTCGCTCAACATATTAGTGATGCTCATTCTAAAAGTAAGGGCAAAACCTGTGCGTACTGCAAACGTAATGGCCACCTCCGCGAGAGCTGCTTCCATTGGCTTGAAACCCCTGATGGCACGAATTGGTTACCAAGAATCCTGAAAAAGCAGCAAAAGCTATGAGAATAAAAGAACGGTTGAGTCATCGAAAAGGAAAGAAGAAGAGCCCCAAGAAGGAGCCTAATATCAAAGAGAATAATGAGGTATCCGAGCCAGGAGCGTGGATATTGGAGGAACACGCTTTGATCTCTCACGGAGATTCAAAAGGTCATGAAATTGTGTTGGATACCGGGGCAACGAACCACGTTTTTCATGATAGATCTCTGTTCCTTACAATTGCTTCATGTAGTAAGCACATTGTCAATGCATGCAGTCAATCGATTGTAGTTTCTGGCGCTGGTAGAGTTCAGTTCCGTGTTTATGATTATTTCGAATAATTCTTCTAGCAAAATTATTACAATGGAGGATGTTTTATATGTACCTTCCTGTACCAAAAATCTTGTGTCGGGAATTCAATTATTTAAGAAAGGATTCAAAATTGAGACATTGAATGAAGGACTTAGTGTTCTGTCGAGTAAAGGGGTAGTTATCGCTACTGCTAAGCCTAGAGGGGGGCTATTCTGTTTTAATACAATTCCTTATACTCTCTATAATGATTCGTCAAGTGAAGCCCTTGAAAATAACGAAATCTTGATTTCCCCAGACCAACAGAAATCTATAAGTAACCTTACTCACCATCGATTTGCACATGTTGGATCCCATCTCCTCGATAGATTTGTGTATCAGATCTTCAGCTTCCCTCAATTAAATCCAAGGATGTGCAAGATTTTCACCTCGATAAGGAAAATTTAAAGTATTATGATGTTTGCAATTCATGCAAACAAGTCGAGAAAATAAATCGAGGTCCACTATCAATTTCACCCGTAGTTCTTCAGTTAATTCATTCTGATACCTGGGGGAAATGCAGATACCCCGGACTTTTTGGAAGTCTTTACTTTGTAACTTTTACTGATGATTGTTCCCGTGAAAGTGAAGTTTATCTAATAAAAAATAAAACAGGAGTCTCCAAATATTTTCAAATTCATAAGGAAACTAAAGAGCTTCAGTCAGGTCATACTATCAAGGCAATGCGGTTTGATGATTGCTCCGAGTACAAGTCTATTAAATTTAATGGGATCATTCAGCAGATTAGTGCACCCTATACCCAACACCAGAATAGTGTGGCTGAGAGGTTGAATCGTACACTTGTCACAATGGCAAGGTGTATGCTTTTTCATGCTCACTTACCTTTTCGTTTTTGGGATTCTACTGTTCTTACAGCATGCTATCTACGAAATAGACTACCTTCACGTCCGGATGCCATAACACCTTTTGAGTTAATGAATGGTTTCACTCCAAAATACTCTCATTTAAAGGTTTGGGGATGTACATGTTATGTTTTGATTGATGAAAAGGATCCCCAGCGATATAAACTTTCTCCTACTTCCCGTAAAGGTATTTTTATAGGGTACTGTGAATCCTCAACACAGTATCGTATTTACATTCCCTCGAAACCTGGAATTAATAAGATTATTACTTCTGCAAATGTTAATTTCCTCGAGGANCTATAGGGTACTGTGAATTCTCAACACAGTATCGTATTTACATTCCCTCAAAACCTGGAATTAATAAGATTATTACTTCTGCAAATGTTAATTTCCTCGAGGACACTTATTGGGATATGAAAGAACCTTTATTTGATACGACTGGAGGTGCAGAAACTTCTTCAAATCCAAATTCGATTCTTACAGGGTCTGATGATGATTCCGAGGACGAGTCTGATCTGGATTTGAATAATTCAAATGATGCTTTATCCCAAACATCCAATTCTCAAGAATTTGATCACGAGGAATTAACAGAAATTAACGATGCAGAGGATGCCATTGATGTTACGGAATCGAGTCCTGATGTTGAAATATCTATCCCTAGGAGGAGCAGTCGAGATCGTAGACCAATTGAGCCACGTTCTGCATGGCAAACCAGACCTCATGCTTTACAAATAAAAAACGATGTTACTATACCACAGTCGTACTCAGAAGCTATCAGCGGTCCGGAGAAAGAACAGTGGAAGTCTGCCATAGATAATGAACTGAATTCTTTGGATAAAAAACAAGTTTTCAAACCAGTTAGTTGTATTCCTGTCGGTATCCTTACGGATTGTAGTGTCACTACTAATATAATATGTATTCAAAGATGTTTTCTTGTTAACTATCCTACTATTCTATCTA
>QVIK01000218.1:0-33510 GCA_003957845.1 Oidium heveae
ATAACCTCATCCAATCAACTTACCCTTTTACTGTAGAGTAAGCACTAATTCTCACTTCGAACAACCATCTTCAATATTATTAATCAACAAATATCAAGAGACTTATAGAAGCTTCTAGAACTGTGTAGAACTGTGTAGAACTAGAAGAATCTCTAATAGAAAGGTAAACTCCAACAAGTACGCAGAGAAGCGAAAAGAGAGAAATAGAATCATAAAATAGTACCTAAATTTGGAAATAGCACAGGACTTGTAGGCAAGTTTGTGACATTACTCCTATTTTATCATATTATTAGCGGTAGTCTGGCTAGACTTTCGACTAGAAAAACTGAAAAGTTGTGCACAACTTTTGCATACAATCCCGTTTTCTCAACCCCTGCAAAACGCGAATTTCATGCACGATGTATCATCCAATTTTTCATGAAAATTTCAATTTATCTTAACATTCACATTCAAAGCTCAATATCATCATTAAATCATTGGAAGTTGAAAGTTGAAAATTGAAAACATTACTTTCTATTGAGATTGTGATTTGGTAGAATTTTCGTCATTAAAATATACGGAGGAAAGTCAAGGTTATGAAGTAGATAAAAAGCAGTGATTTTTCTGCTCGCAGAATCAAAATAGAAAAGCTAATTTCTGTTGAGAAACATCTTTTTACTTTCTAAAAATTAGATAATAAAGTATAAAAATGAGTGCGACAGCTATATCAACTAAAATAAAATTAATTGAATAAAAATTGATAAATATTTGGTAATGTGAATGTGAATGTGAACATGAACGTGAACGTGATGTGAAGTTGATGATTTCGATGGGGAATTTGATTATAGATCATGCATTAAATTCACGTGTTGCAGTGGTGCAAAATACGGGGCTGTATACAAAAGTATTACACCACCATTCAGTTTTTTCTAGTCAGAATTCTAGGCTGACTACCACTATTACATCGTGATTTCTGAAAGTGTACAAAAATTAAGCTTTCAACGTGGCGATTAATCAGCAAAAACCACAACAAAAACAATGATTTTCAAATTATCTTTTTTTGGCGCCCAGTATCCTTATCTATCAATTTTATGATTATAATCTAAATTTCTAAAGAATATTATAGTTACGAATTTGAAGAATTTATCCAAAGAAAAAAGAACAACTTGGGAGTAATGTCGGGTTACTTTAAGTAGTGTATTTTTTAAATGAATATCATAATATTTAAAGGCCTGTGAATACCGCTTCTTAACATTCTTTCTCCCTTAAAACTTGATATTGCAAAACAAAACTGAATGTCGCATTTAATTGTTAATTCAGCTATAAGATTAAATATAAGTTGATGTTGTGGGCATGGATGTCTGAATAAGATGTAAATATGTTTTTGTGTGGTTTTTGATTACATTTGCTCACGTGGAAAGCTTAATTCTATCCAATTTCAGATCTATCCAACTGCGTAGGACTCGGGGGGGACGATAAGGCTTAAGACTTGATTTTATGTGTACACTTTCTGCATGCAAATTAAGCTTTCCCAGCATTGTTAGTAATGAAAAACATCATCAACCCTTAAGATTTACGCCATTTCCTGGTTTCCATCGTAATAGCACTATCAATATTTCTTCTAAACAAACATTAAAAATTTTTTCAGCCTTCGCATACAGTTTTGTATTTTAATTATAAATTTGTAGAGAGAAAAAAGGGTGAGAAACTTTATGTTTGAGTCTTAAACTTATTGGTGCTAGTTTAAAATACACATCATTTAATGTATCTCATCATTACTCTCCAAGTGTTCATTTTTCGTTCGAAGAATTGAGTAAATTATAGAATTGATACTAAATTTATTATTTCAATTTAATATAAAAGATATAGATAAATTAACTGTGATGTGCTTGGCTATAAAGTTGATGATGGTGGATACATGATGTCTTGGATGAGGGTGTTGCTGATTATTCATCACGTCAAAGCTTACTTTTCTGCGTACAAATATGTGTAAATAACTTGAATTCTAATCGGCAATATTGCAAACATAACTTATATCATGATATCTTTTGAAACATGAAAGATAAATCATCCGGCGCACAGAAATGAGGATTCTAGGAAAATGTATCTGGAAGATGCATCTATGCTCTTTGAAAAACAGTAGACACCTAGGGCTGGAATTCAGATGAGATGACAAAATTCCATCTACAGAAGTTTGTTCCTTGGAAGGCTAAAATTGCCGATCACAATGACCGGATGATTGGCCTGCAGATGATGCTTCAGGAAACCGAGAAAATTCTTGATAAATAGCTCTTTAGAGTGTAAGTAGCAGTTAGGAATGATCACTG
The DNA here is from genome assembly GCA_003957845.1 of Oidium heveae. NCBI lineage: Eukaryota > Fungi > Ascomycota > Leotiomycetes > Helotiales > Erysiphaceae > Oidium > Oidium heveae. The sequence continues at coordinate 2,307 of QVIK01000218.1, forward strand.
AATAAATAAGGCAACGAGTTCCTCTAAATTACAGAGATGTAGCTATATGTAGTTTAAAATGGGAATAGTAGCTGCCCCTAAATCAGAGGAAGGAAGCCTTAGCGTCTTTTATCCTTCTTGGGATATCGTAAGTATATATAACATATATAAGTCTTCGTACGTAAATGGACATCAAATTCTATATCAGTCAATTCTGCATTAGTAGAGATCACATGACGAACACAGACGAAATTATTTGTACTTTGACCAACAGGTAACAAGGCCGGCAAAGTCGAAATCTTCACTTTTATGCGGTGCTGGTGTAAATGCCCAATATGCTTTGCATATCTGGCATAGCCAAGAGGATACGCACAGTCATCCCCTTCAAGATCCCCATTCATCACCGCGGGTCTCAATCTTCTTCGTCTCTACAACACGTTCCCCTCCGCACCTCATTTCCACGAAGTCACCCACGATTAACCCAGGTAATTTCGAGAGAAGGGCTCAATTTTCCAAATCACAAACTCTAATGAAGGTAAGCTGTTGGTGCAAATGGCCAGGCGTTGGTTGGACTGCGTAAGGGTGGTAGGTTAGATTCTTACGTAGCTTACTAGAGGGGGTCTCGGCTGCTCGTCGTAAAAGAGTACGGGTTGAATGACTGAGGTTTTCCTGAGGAGTTTTTCCCCCAATGGGTCTTCTCATCAAGTTCTCCCTCAGCCCGTGGTCTTTGGACCATGGTGAATGCGTTCCTACCTTTCTGTCAAGTACTTGTTTTCTTTCTTTTTTTCACAGGAACGGATCATTCGTGAAACATTCTCTGCACTTCAAATATACTAGGTATCGACACTCCAGGTTGGTGTGATTGATACCTCAGATCCCAAAAGCGATCAGCTTTGGCGTCTTTTGCCCAATTCGGGATTCGTAAATACTGGCATAGCCTTTATTTAGTTAGATGTTAAATAAGAAACAAACAAACAATAAACAACAGGTAACAAGCACTGGTGAGTGTAGACTTACACCAAAGGCAGCTTAAGAATCTCCAAGATAATTTGGTAAAACACGTCTACGTTGCTTTTTGACAGGGAGTATTTGAAATGTGTGCATAGCGACGATAATTACTAATGAGGCATTGTCAGCGGATGGTACCGAGAGTGTATGAAGTTTATTTTGCCCATTAACTTAAATTTTGTTGCCCGGTCAACATTGGTTTTGACAGCAATAAACAACTGGCACTAGCTACCCCATCTCCAAATCAAACAAATGACAAATGACAAATGACAATATACAATATACCTTATCCATCGTCTTACTTAGACAAAATTCTAATTCATTTCATTCCTAAGATACAGAAAGAAAGCCCCAAATATTGCTTGGGAATTATTACGCTGAAGTGTTGGGCAAAATGCCTGGAACCATATCAAATGCGCCAACAGTTGCCTTAAGCTTTGCGAATAATTTCTGGGGGAAAGATGATGCTGGAGTTGAGCCTTTACTCCAGCGTATGCATAATGCGAAGCAGACGTGTGATGAGTTGAAAGCATTCTACTCTTGTGCGTCTATAACAAGCTCAAAAATGCCAATCACCAACCACTAACATGGCCATAGCCCGAGCAGCAATTGAAGACGAATACGCTCGAAAATTGTTATCATTATCTCGAAAAGCATTGGGGTCACAAGAATGTGGTACACTTCGAGCCTCCCTTGATGTTGTGAAAGGCGAAGTCGAGCAAATGGGAAAATCACATCAAAATATTGCTAGCCAAATAAAAACTGAATTGGAAGAACCATTGGCTGCTTTTTCTGGGGCCATGAAAGAGCGTAGAAAAATCGTGCAAACAGGAATTGAAAAACTACACAAAGTAAAGCTGCAACAGACTAGCCAAGTCAACAAGGTATTCTACAATTGGATTATTAGAGAATTTATCAAAGTAAGACTAACATTTCCAGACTCGAGATCGATATGAGCAAGAATGTCTTAAAATAAAAGGATACTTGGCACAGGGTCATATGGTGATGGGCCAAGAAGAACGAAAAAATAAAGCCAAACTTGAGAAAACTCAGATACACCTGGCTGCTTCAAATACAGAATACGAGAACGCCGTGAAAGCTCTCGAAGATACTACAGGGCGGTGGAATAGAGACTGGAAGGCTGCCGCTGATAAATTTCAGGATCTTGAAGAAGAGAGACTTGATTTTACAAAAAGCAGCTTATGGAGCTTTGCTAATATAGCATCTACAGTCTGTGTAAGTGATGACGCCTCATGTGAAAAGATTCGATTGTCTCTAGAAAAATGCGAAGTAGAAAAGGATATTGCTACATTTATTAAAGAATGTGGGACTGGACAGGAAATTCCTGACCCTCCCAAGTATATTAATTTTTGTAGAGGGGACGCTAGTGACTCTCAGTCTGAACTATCTGAGGAAGATCAGTATTCTGTTGCACAATTCCAACGAACTATTAATCCTGCATATAGAAGTTCCTCTCCTCAGCCATCGACTTATGAATCCCATCATGATTCTGCTCAAAATAAATTCACACCAGATATCAATCGTGAAACTAGCATTCCTTATTCTAAGGAGATTGAAAATCCTCAAACTGTTCGAAAAAACCAATATAAACAACCCCACGTTGAGGATCAATTGAATTCCAGAAATTCTTCAGTAAATTTTCAATCTAATTTACCTCTGGAACAACAGAATTTCGATCAGAACTTTCAAAATATTAGGGGACTTCAAGTTGGAAGACATAGAATGGAGACCGACGCACAGTCCGTAAGGCAGCAGCCAAGAGAGCGACAAGCCATGGAACATAGTATTCCATTTGTTAGGCAGTCACAACCAGAGAAATCTATTCAAAATCCAGCTCAACATCCAGTTTACGAATATCAAAACTCGCTCAAAACTCCTATGTACCGAAAGCCTCAAAATTCTCTTCAGGAGTCAGGGAGTCAAATTTCTTATAATTCATTCCCTACAGATGGAATGACTATGCTCTGTCGGACAGGGCCACCGTCAGAAAAAATCCAGACTCATAGCCCAGGCCCATCATTAGAGAGAAGTCCAGCACATAGTTCAGGTCCTCCTTTAGAACGGAGCCCAGGCCGTAGCTCAGGTCTCCCATTAGAAAAAATTCAGGCTCATAGCTCCGGTCCATCATTAGAAAGAAGCCCAGTACATAGTTCAGGTCCTCCCTCAGAACGGAGCCCGGCTCGTAGTTCAGGTGCAAGCTCATTATGTCGTGATGTCCAGAGTGACTTAACTTCCCTTTCAAGTCATGAGGCTATCAGCGGAAAAAATTCTCCTGCAAAACAAAATTCACCATCAGTAGAGAGCCCTACCATCAAAAAGAAGGGTGGCTTCTTTCAAAACCACGGCCCTTTCCGGCGTAAAAGTAACAAAGGATTTAGTAATTCTCGTACTATGACGCCATCAAATCGAAATACATGGTCAGCTAGATCAACAACCAAAATAAATGATACTCAATTAAAAGATCAGATATTTACTCAGAGTCCGCAGATTCAGGATAATAGTAGATTAAGCCGTAGTCCAGATACGATAAATCCTACAGCAAACTTGCAGCTAAATATAGGAAACAATATATTTGACGTAGAAACACCTAAACAGAATAGTCGAATTAAGCAGAGCCCTGAGATACAAAAAGAAGAAGAACTAGATCCTATCGCACAGGCTCTTGCTGAGCTTAAAGGAGTGACTAAAGCCTCATCAACTAGAGTTTCTGCAGATAAATACCATGGAATTGCGACACCTGCTCCACGTACCACTCCAGTAAGACACACTGCTCCTCAAATGTCAAATAGTGCAATTGCAGCAGCACAACGGGGAACTCCACCACCTTCTTATGATATACCAGTGCAAAGACTTGGCCTTCCCCAACCAGCCTTCACATCTAAAGCAATGCAGCATACAAAACAAAAGTATACTAGTCAAACACAAAATATGTTTAGTGCCCAAGGTAGTCCAGAGCCTCGCTCTGTACGTGAGCCTAGCACAAATTATCGACCTAGTACTAGAGGCAGAGATATTCCAAGAGCTCTCTCCCCAGCAGCACCGCGCGACCCATCACCTCGTCAAGAAATAAAAATGGAAGCTCGAAAAAGCTATCGATCCGTATCTCCAAACTCGTATTCTGAATCTCCACATAGTCATCAATATACTCGTCAAAAGGCTCGGAGCTCTGACCAAGTTAGCTACATGCAGAACTCACCTAATAGAATGAGAGTAGCATCTCCAGCAGTATTTCGCGAATCAGATCGACCATCCAGCCGGAACTTTAGAAATGAAACACAAATGCAGACACAGACACAAATGCAGCTTGCTCTTGCTGATGATGAATACTATGCACCTTACGGAGGGGGTCGTAATAGTAGAGCAAGTGGAAGCATGAGTCCAAGGCCTTTGAGTAGGTACGAAGGTGGAGGAGTACAAGATCTTACAACTCGACAAAGAAGTCGAAGCGTTGCAGAGGTTCGACAATATAACAGTCAAGGTCGACCTATCTTACATTTTGGTAAGTACTAAAACCTACTGAATCAACCCCTTTTTTTCCTCACTAGATTTTTGTAAAATTCTAAACTTTGCTAACCATCTTTTTTTTTTTCTTCCACAAAAATAGCCCGTGCATTATACATGTATCAAGCTGCAATACCGGAAGAACTTAGTTTTGCAAAAGGAGATATACTCGCCGTATTGAGACATCAAGATGATGGTTGGTGGGAAGCTGAAATTGCAGGAAGAAATGAGAGACCAGGCCTGGTGCCTAGTAATTATGTTCAAAACTGTTGAGTCGTTTTAACTTATTACTGCTACCTTCTTTTGTTATTTTCTTTCTATGAAAATTATATATATATATGTATATGCAATACAAATACCTCTCTCTTGAAACATAGTATTTCATTACAAATATATCAAAATTAAATAAAATAAATCGGATATCAATTCAAATTTTTCAAGGAAGGGGGTTAATGGGTTTGGAATCATAATGTATACATTTATAAAATTCCATTTCTTTTTTTTAAAAGAAAAAACAAGAAAAATTAGTTTCTGATAGTGAAAATTCGGAACCAACATTCAGTAATAGGACCCCTCAATAAATACCATTACCATTTATTGCCTTCCATCTTTTCAATATCTTTTTTTCTTATATATATATATATATATTTTTTTTAAACCCCCCCCCCCACCCCCACCCGAAAAAAAAAAGTCAATGTAAATTCTTACTGTTTAACTTCGAAATATCGACCACAGGAAAGCTATAATTTTTTTTTGTTTTTCCCTTTTTTTAACCCCTTTTTTATAAAGAGGCTTTATAGTTACATACGTTTATATAATATATATAAAAGAAAAAGCCATGATTTTCATAACAAATATTCGTATCTATCATACTGGAGCCTCTTTTTTTTTTATTGAAAAAATTAGACAAGCCAAGTGTATGAGAAGATTGGCCTTTTTTTTTTTTTTTGATAAATTGCAATATGATGATACCTATATATATAATCATGATAAAATCCAAAACGAGAGACTTAGTTAAATTATCGACCATAGTTATCGGATCAAATCTAGTCTAAAAGAAAACGCTTCAGTTGTTTTGCTACGAGTTAGGATGGGATGCCTATACAATATGAAAGAATCAAAAATACTTAATTACACCCGATACTTATCAAATTGACTCGCACAATCTGAATTTGGTTGCGTATCAATTGCACACCATATCTATTTGTGTTTACGTTATTCCAGGACTATTCACTCTCTTCTGAAACGGTAATTTATTTTTTTTTGCTCTTCTATGTCATAAATGTATTGATGTGCAAGGCAAGGGTCAGAATGGAGTTTTCCCTATTACATCCTTCGTGTTCATTGCCAAGGTCCCTCGGCTATAGTAACAGGGGTATAAAAATCGTGCAATTTAGGCATAATTTTAGATTTAGAACTAGGTCCAAGTACCTACTATTCGTCCTACCCTATTCCGGCCATCATCCATTAGTTCCGTTTTTTGGTTAGTTCATACATGTTCGAAATTCGGCCTCTTAAATATCGACATCATGCAGATTTGTCACGAAGTAAGAACTTTCATCTGGAATATAATGGAGTGTGACCTGTGAGAGAAATTGTTCTCATTAGGAACTTCTCACCTACCAATGAGAACTTACCTTAGATTGATATTTGATACATTTAAACATGAAGAGTTATCTTTGACCAAATCAGAATTTTTGAGACAAATAGTACTAAATTTGAAAGGATATAGAGCAAGATCCAAATAATACCTTATGTGGCTCTGGAAATTATGCTGTTCCCCAATTCGATACAGTTTCGCCCTACTGGAGCATCATCGTATCCTTAGTGCTGCTAGATGGTCCGACCATGGCGTCTTCTCTGTCACGTGCCTCTATAATTTCGTTGATCCTAGCAAACTTCGAATTAAAGTCAATTCTAATTCTGCGCCATTTCGTGGGCGCCTGATCAGTAAGCTGAAACTCTTAGGTCTCAATTTGTGTAGCTCGTCTGGCAAGCTCAGCTGTTTGCAAACCAATTCTTCAAATTGCTCTCTGAAAAGCCTTCTCAAGGAAAGAGTAAGAGTCTTCTGGCGAACCCAAGCTCCTACAGCAATCCAAAATTTTACCACTATCTGATGGCTTTCTTAGAGTCTTTTCTGGGTCAAATTGGGTATTCTTTCGCCTGAGAGTACTTGGTCGAGGCTAGTCTCTTTCAGCAAATCTACTCTCAAGAGCTTTCTGGGGATTCCACGGATTAAGACCCGCAGTCTCCCATCTTGCAAGTATCTGCCGCTCTGTGAGATAAGTAGTTCATGCTTTGTATTTTCACGATAAAAAATTTCGCTTCTTAACCAGCGCGCACTCACGTAAAGAAGAAAGCTAGTTGAGAATTTGTCGATAACGAGACTTGAGAGGTGAAAAATAGGTCAAATCTAGAGGCCAGAGAGTTTGTGACGTATGAGACGGCTCAAATACAACGCGACTTGGTTTAGTTTGCATTCCCACAAAAAGTCAACGTTTTCATGACTTTCATGTCCATCAAGAAGTAAATTTCTACAACATGAAGGTACCGATGGTGATGTCTCATGAATAAATATCTCTCGAAGCCAGATTATTCTGATTTCGTTGCTAGTCCATCCATTCGAGAATATTGTAAAGATGAAATTAGGGGATTTCTTCTCAAACCATGAGCTCTGTAAGTCCCAACCTTTAAAGGTAACTAATGGATCAATTTTTCTCCCGTTCCTGGATATTGACTCAATTACGGTGACTCATTTGCATGTTTGCGGTGCCTTTCTATGCGCCTTCTTTATAGTAGTTGGGGCAGTTACAGTAGAATTTGAGAAAATACCAAGTGCCATTCCTATTTCATCGAAATTTTAGAAATCCTCGTTTTCAATCTCAAATCTTTGATTGACCTCGTAGAGGAGGCTGTAATATTTATTTACAGCATCATATGAAGCCCCCTCCCTCCGAACACTTTCAAAAGGACTGGCTAGGGTCGTGTGAACGGAAGGATTCCGCCGAAGAGATTTTCTAACCCATTTACGACCAAGATGTACGCTAGCCCCTTGAGATTGTAGAATCTTTTACGCTATCTACGGGACTCGGACGTCACTTGGCGAGTTTTTGGCTGCTGCTAGTTCTGAGATCCAGTTGATTAGGTACTATTCCTGATAGAACATACGCGTTAGCGATCTGACAGGCTGGAAAATTTAAGACGTTTATCGAAATTTTCTGTCAATATTGAATTTGAAATCGCGAACGAGTTGGCTGCGGCTCGAATTATGGGATAATTTCCTGCACGGTACTCAGACACGGCTTGAGCAAAAATTTCTTGAGAATGAGACATTCTATTTCTAATTTAAAGTTTTCAAAAACTGAGATAATATATCTGAAGGGTAATATCGGTAAATATGGTTTGGAGATTTTGTGACGGATGGTTTGTATTTGGTGGTTTCAATTTGATGTTGGAATTTTTAAATCATGTGATACTGTTCTTGAAAGCATAAAACGTTAGCCGACGAGGGGTTAGGATGAGATTCGTTCAGATTTTCAAGTTCAAATTGGGAAGTCAGTCATATGTGTTGATTCTCAATCGGGTAAAGCGTTGACGGAGATATGGCGGGACAAGGGAAGTCGAGCCGCTAAGTTTATATAACCACACTCTTTACATTTTTTAAATGTGGAGAGCATAGTTCAAATTAGGCTAGCAGCAAAAACTACTGCACGGTGGCCGACATAGGGTAGGATGGATAGTAGTGCCTTGTAGTTGACAAGACAAATATTGATCAATGAAATTCCATCATTGACAGAATAATTCCATAATCTGTTTTTTTGCTACTAGGTTTATTATAATCATTGTCGCATAGGTTTATAGGGACTTCTTATTGATACTCATCACCTTAATTTATGTATCAAATCCGATCCACTCTTATCTCTTTTCACATTTAATAAAATTCTGTATCTTTTTAGTTTCCATGAGTGCAAGAAATTATAGAAATATAACTATCTTCATCTCTTTTTTTAAAAATTAGCCACTACTTTTGCTGCATAGCCCTTCTTTTCTTTGCCAAGATATAACCTCTCTCGCTCAAGCTTGTTCCAATTCCAGAGTCTACCTTTAGAATCTTCTTTGGGCTTATATTCTCTGTTTTTTCTTCATCCTCGTTCTCTTCTTTAATAAGTGGGTCGATCTTCGAATTCTCTATTTCATCAGTAATATCTTTAACCTTAAAATTGTATCTGATTGACGGCTGTCTCCCGTCAGTTGGAAATATGTGAGAAGCATCAGAAAGATCCGGTTCGTCATCAGTCGTCATGTCCTCAGTTTTTATTTCGGGGTCGTCATCTGTTATCGTTCCTTCCGCTTTAATACTAAGATCATCCAAAATATCATCCGATTTATTTTTTGTAGACTTATTTTCAGGCACAAAATATACACCAAGTGTAGTCCAGGCTATAATAGAAAAGACTAATGTTGAAATCCAGAATAGACCTGTGAAGAGAATAAAGCTAGTAACACGGTGATTATACATTAGCCAGCGCAAACCGGAGAACTTGGCCTTAAAGATAATGGCAGCATCATATATTTGAATACTTTGGCCAGCCTGTATTTCCAAGAGCGCAAGAGAAGGAATATTTTTCCATCCTCTAGTAAAGGTTACGCCTTCACCAACACTTATCATAAGATTTTCCGCTTCAGATAGCAAGCTAAGAGTATAAAGAGGTAGAGTTAGAATACGTGAGGTTAGTGAAACAAGATGCGACGTATAGGTCATGATAGCTGGACGTCGGAATGCGACGAGAACATCCTCTGCTCTGATTAAGCTCATTGGGGATCTCATGTCAGAGATACCAAATTTTTGGATATGAGATACATTGAACTTGTGCGAAGGGCTCAAAAGGGCCAGGGTAGTCATGAAGTTTCCTCGGGCGAGATTTTGTGGCGAGCGTGGAAGGTTGAGGGAGAGGAAAATGTCATAAGCTTGTCGCGAAACAAGCTCAGAATCGAGGGGAATTATGCCATATGGATGTGGTCCATCTCTATTTTCCACTTAGTACTTCATTATCTAAGAAGTTAAATTTAAGAGCTGTCATTATACCCATATTGTAAATGGATAACCTTTTTTATCTCAATCTGAGGAATAAAATTGCAATAAAATAGAGTATACGCGAAGACTGCAATTCCTAAGAGAATCGAAGTTGCAGCTGTAATAAGGAATGTATATATTAATGCCTGACGGGCAGGCTTTGAAGCCGCAAGTTGAAGTAGTTTCGTGACAAATTCCTGCCAAATTTAGTCAATCAACCAAATGTGGTTATGGTTTGAAGTCAACTGAGTTGAAGGACTATATAGGGAAAATCATACCATAGATGCATTGATATAGCGACAGTAACTGAGCGGCGAGCTATCGTGTCGCCTTCTGATAACAGGAACTTCTCATCAAAATTGGTGTTGTAATTTAAGTTGCCTGCTCCCCGCACTTCCATTCTTTACTTGCTTCGGAGTCGGCTGGTGACGTAGACCTAGTTTCGATTTCACTAGTCACGTATTATTGTTATTAAAAATACTAGAATCTATCTATCAAAGATTCAAAGATTCTCGACACAAAGACTGTGGCAGATTCACGATATATACGGCTAAGTAATGTATCTCAGCACTATCTACATATTTCTATCGGGGAGATCATAATTTTGATAGAGCTCTCTAGGATTGACGTGCTTCAGTGTGATCAAGGGTACCTTGTTACCGCTCTTCTAAAAGCTGCTTTTGTGCAGTGCATCCTTGTCTCCATAGTGATTATGTTGATGAACAACTATCGCTGATGGTTACCAAAGATCGAGGCTTTCACCAACTAAAGACTTCACAATCTATTTCATAATATGATTTTTCATTGCAGTACATTAATTATAGGGGTTTTTTTTGGTAATCAGGGATACTTATATGATTAACAATGTAAGAATTGGGAAATAAACGTTGCAGTATCAGCTACCACTTTTCACTACTATATTTGGGGACGTCACGTGATATTGATCATCCAACAATCATAAATAGACAAAAATAGATCACTTGTTTATCTATCAGGTGACCAGATCACAACAATAAAGCCAAAAACGGTGTGCACCCCTAGCCTATAAATTATGAGACCAACGTTCTAGTCAAATGAATTATAAACTCAAATTTCCCTAAATCGACAGTGTTAAATTAACTAATATACCTTACGTCTTGTACGACATTGAACATTTCTGTCGTATTAATTTATGCTAGTAATTCTTGACCGGAGTCGTGACCTGGACACATCAAAACTTAGCTCAATGATTCCGTGTAAATATGTCTCTGCATGGTCAATTAATTCCTCTAAATCTTATAATAGTCTTCACTTCATCAATTGCTAATATTCTGAAATGCGTTAAGAACCCTCTTATTCTTAACAAGCAATTATTTTTCAGATAAAGCGGACTACTGTGTGGTAAGTATTTAGACCTACATCAATTTACTGCAAATAACGTATCAAATCTTCTTAACATTTTTACTTGTACCAATCTTTGATATACACCACATGTCCACACAAGCATTATCTATCTATTTATTTATTTTTAACGTCCCGGGCACAAGCCTAGCGCTCATAAAGCATGAGACAATCACAGAGTTTAAGATATTGATGTTAAAGTAGAACACTCATACAATGGATAGCATTCGCTGATACCACTACCTAGGCAGGCGAGGACTTGCACCCCAACCTCAACCGTGAGTATCCAACTAAGGGAGAAGTCTCAAAAAACCTTAGCCCATCCTAATATGCTTAATCAAATATTTTCGCCTTTTGCAGCGAAGGTAGAAAGGGTCTGCTGGATTCGAACCAGCCGTCATCCTTCTCAAGTGGGGCAGGTGTTCAAGCTATCAAATCTCTACTTGGAAGACCTGCCTGGATGACTTACTGCTAAGCCATCCGACCCGCAAGCATTATCTAGTTCCAGGTAAAATTGGGGTTAACTGAACCTCACTACGAGCCCCTGCCGCATAGTGAGCACATAAATTCTAAGCTGCGTCGTTTTGTATCATCTTGGTTGTATAAACCTAACAACACCATACCAAAAACCAATTCCGCATCAAGTTAATATTTTTAAAGTAGATAAGACCTTGAATGATTAATGTAATCTGAAACTTTCTATTAGAATACTATCACCGGTCGGTGTTCAAGATACATCATGTACACGATTAAACATGTGGCAAAATAGTAAGAAAAGAGCCAAGCTCCTATTGGAAAGAACTTAAGAATATATCAATATATCAATTAGAAAATAGAATGAAGAAATAACCATATACGAAGGGAATCATGCAAATCTTTTGATACTATTTTTGTTGATTAAATAAAGATTAGATGTGATCGAACTTCGTAAATTTAGCGTACCTCAGAGTTTATGTGCCCACTATGCACTATGGGCCCCTATCCCCAAAGTGATGTTCACTTAAGCTCACTATTAGTTTGAAAAAAATTGCGTATCACGAAGCTTCGAATCCTCACAAACTGTAAATAAATATCTTGTGGGAATCTTAATTCGGCATCAATCATAAGCATCAAGCATCAGGCAGCAACTATAACTTTCACTAAATAGAATGTTAGGAATAAAACGTCTCATAAGGAAAAGGTATTTACCCATCGTGCAAGAGGGAAGTCAGAAATCGTCTAAAATCTGGTGTGTTTTAGTCACGTGGTAATATATTGTACTAGGTGTTTTGTGCTGGCCCCACTTTTTAAAAACACCAAACGCAATATCCTTTGACATACTTTTTTGGCACTTGGAGTCTCTGTTGTTTTACTACGCATTATTGTTCTATCAATTTATTTATTGTTATATAGAGCCTCTAGATTTAGTATAGCTTCAATAGAAACTCATGTATACCAAGGGGTATTTCTTCTCCATTTCTATTCTCTTTATAATTGTGTCTTGTATATAGTCTCGTAACTATTCTTAGAGATTTCTTGTCCTCGTTAGATAGACTCAATTAATTTGTATATCATTAATTCGGCTTTAATCTGATCCTTGTTCCTTGTCACACCATCAGTCCTTGACACGCGAACTATATCCGTGAGAGTTGTTTTGATTGGATTAGAACTCCTGATGGTGCAAAATAGGCAGCTTAGAACCCCTTTGAAGCTTCAATCTTCTTTGAGACATGAGAAAATATTGTAAAAGATTCGCCAAATGATGATGATTTGACTCCAGAAGAACTTGTTTTATTTTCGTCTCGTTCCAAAATTCAGACATGATTCATGATGCTATAAGTGCTATTTGCCATATTTTCCACGATACATCACTTTAGATATTTAGCCCCCTCCCGCTAAGAAATCAGTTCAAATAGCATCTAAAAATATATCAACTATTGCTAAATTCAAATCCGTTAAATTTCATGATTTCAACTTATAAGGAGGTAATAGATTTAAGACCATCAGACTTGATAACGTTTGGTATTTACCAATATGCTCCGGAAATCTAGCTAGTATCAAACTCGAAACTTGTCCTGGAAGGGTTTGAAAATAGACCAATCAAAACCAATCCTGCAAATCATTCAGTTGATAATGAAAAAATTTCAAATATCCTAATGGTAGAAGAGCTTTTCTACTTGTATTCATATCGCAAAAGGATAAAGAATCAATGTCAATTTGAATAATAAAATATTTTTTTGCTCTTGTCGGTACTTAGTTTATAAAAGAATTACAAGAGTCAGGCCTTCACTAACAGATGATTTAAAAAAAGGAAAAATCTCAAAGCATAACAGAATTAATCAAAAACTATTGGCAAAGCTGCACGGGGAGCTTTTTTCGTATTTGGACTCAAACAAGAATGATATAAAATATATAAATGGATGTAGCCTAATCCAGATTTATGATATCGTTGTCATGTTTTATTTTCGTTTTTTGAAAGTAAACTTTCAAAAGAACTAAACTGATAGTATCCCAGATATCTCCATGATGCCTGGATACGAATAGATGAATTCTCAACAATAACAGTTGAAATTTCAATTAAGACCTAGTTTTGTCTCCAGTCTCAATGTATCTTTTGCCAGCAATAAATATAGCGATCATTATACGTCGTACTTTTTATTAAAAGATAACATCAACCGGAAATAAGTTTTAGGTGTTGAGGTGATCAGTTAAAAGTTATTAAATTGAAACACAAAGATCTTTTGACTTAAATATACATCGTGCGCCCTTGAGATTCGTTTTTTCTTTAATAAATGTTGGCAAATTTCATTTAAATGATATTTGTTCTAGATTTTGTGCCCCACATTAATTAAAGTTACGTCTCATCAGAATCAGAATCTGCAAACATATCAACTGCTCTTGGTCTCTTTGGTCTAGTTGGAGGAGCTGGTGTTGATTCTACTCTTGATTCTGCTTTCGCTTCAGGTATCGTACTTTCAGTAGTATTATTTTCTGGATAGTCGTCCGCGTTTTCTTCCTCTTCTTCTTCTTCATCCATTGGAACACCATCAAGATCTTCGTCATCAGCCATAGGCTCGCCATCAATATCTCCATCAATTGAAGCCCCATCAAGGTCCTTATCCTCGGCCTTCTCACAATTATCAGCGTCCCCTTCTGAGTACTTAACTTCAACTGATTTCCATTTCTTGCTTCCTTTGCCTTTTTCCTCAATAGCTTCTTCAATCTCTCTTTTGCGACTCTCTTGCATTTCTTTAGCTGTCATTGGTGGTTTATCAAACACACTGACAAAAAATTCCTGACTTTCTTGTGGAAAAAGACACCATCCCTCCCACAATCTGAGAATATTTTCCACACTTCTTTTCCACTTCTCTGCTCTCAGCCTTCCCCAGTTCATCTTTTTCTCCATTCTCCCTAACTCTTCAAAAACATGTCCTTTTTTGAGCGCCGCTTCAAAAAGCTGGCGATACTTCCATGCATGACGTACACCCGATGTAGATGACGATGAAAGAATATCACTTACTACGTACAAGCCAACAAGACTCGCCGCACTTGTATCAGAATCCTCTTCTTCATCACTTCCAGCAATCTTGTCTTTTCCTTTTTTTCGATATGGGTTTGCAGAAGTATAAGCGAATGGTTTTTTGACATTTAAAATTATCATTTGGACAACTTCATCTGCACCTCGCCCAGCGTGAGATATCGCAAAGGCCGTAACACGTGCAACGTCACCTTTACGAAGAGTTCCTGTCGTTGTCGGTAATCGGGAAAGGAGATGAGTAAGTTTAGCTTTTTCAAGTGGGTTAAGATATAATTTTTCATCTATAGCAAACCCAGCCGCATCATTAGGTACCCTTCCCATATAGTTTTTGCGGCGGGCTGCTTCATCTGCAGAGTTGTCATCAGATGACGAGTTATATTCCGAGTCCGACACGAATTCCTCAAGGTGGGTAGTATACTCATAGGTCAATGGTTGACTAGGCTGTTTCCAAGCTGACGAGCCCTCAAATAAAGGTATATACTTACCTTGATTACGGCGAGTTTGAATACCTGTTATTATTTCCCATAGTCTCCAACGGTACCAAGCTGCACCTGTGCTACGTGCGTCCCATAACCAAGCCCATTTTTCTTCTCTCTGAACTTCGACTCTACTCATAAGAAGAGCCTCAAATTCAGGTCCGTGAGTGAGGAGTGCTTCAATTACTTTGTGAATAAGCTTCAGCTCTTTTATGTCTTGAGGAGCTTGCACAGGAACATGGAGCAAAGGCCCAATACGTCCTAGACCGACGTTATCATATGAAGAAGGTGGCGCATAGCGTCCCTGATGTGATGGGGGAGCATGTACTCGATTTGTAACCGAAACATCAACAGCTTTAGCTCCAAAAGGCTGAGAGGCTAAGCCTGTCCCCAAGCCTGTTAGAGTAGCCGATTCTGAGCTTGACAATACAGCCGAAGAGAGATGTCTCTGAATATTTAAATAATATCCATAGCCCAGATATTTGTTCTGTAGTGCGTTAACGGCAGCATCTATGTCGTTTGCAGCCGTATCCTTGGCGAGCGTTATAATCGCTGACATAGATTTCCTTTCCAAAGATACACTTGGACCAGCAGGTGGTAGAATCCGTAAGTTTTCAATATGCAATTTTGGTGGAATTAGAGCCTTGATCGCAGCTGGACTTGTCCCAGGAGGCATAGAAGCCAGTCTAACAGTAGGTTTAGGGATAGCTCTATCTTCTTCTTGTTCACTTCTCCTTTCATCTTCATCATCATCTAGTGTAAATAGTTTTTTCGATACTCTATCCTTAACCTCATAATCATCAAAAGCAAGTAGTCCTTTTTCTTCTCGATCGTTCCTTTTTTCTCTCGCTCTTTGCAGAGAATTCATACTCTCAAATGGTCTTTTCCTGTTTAAGCTAGATAAAGGTGGCCCTAAGCTTCCTGGCCCGCTTGAGATACGCCCTCTTTCAGGACCTGAGCCCCATCCAGACTGAAATCCAATTGTAATTCCAGGGCCTTGCCCGTTAGTATAATGCCTCTTTGAGCTACCAGAAACACCTTTAAAAGCAGCCAAATCATTTGTACTCTGTGTATATCCATCCCCTTCATCTCCATCGTCGAAACTTTTCACGAAATCCTCATAGACAGCCTTTGTTTCTGCTTCCTCACGCTGGCGTTTTGCCTCAGCATCTGCTCGCTGGCGCTCAAAAAGCGATTTTTTACTTGGGGCCTGGAGCTTATTTTCTACATCGGGAAATTCAGCAATAGATTTGTAATTAGCCATTTAATATAACTTTGCTAACAAGTGGTTGTACGAAGTAGTGGGTTTGGTGTTTCGGTGTGGCTTTCCTAATCGATCACCCGGGCAAGAATTAGTACATCTCAGATTCGAGGACAATAGGGTATAAGTTCAGTGGGAATAGTATTTAAGTCAGAGGCTTTTTATAATGGAAATTGTTAATAAGTCAAGCTTCCTATTCATTCATGAGATTGTCTTGCGACTTACTGTTTAGAAAGCACCGTAACAAATTGGAAATGAGTTGAGATTAGATCATCAACATTTATGGCCATAAATAAAATTTCTCGATTATAGATGAATTTCCAAATACAACTCAATAATCTCACTTAATGATAAGATTTTAGGCATAAGGTATTAGTATGTAGGTGAAGTCGACAACTTGGAGACAAAAATAAATTTGAAGAGCGTAATAATTGCAAATTGTCTAAATCATCAATATAGGTCCTCTTTTTACGAAAATAATTATGCTCTAGAGAATTCCTAAGTGTTAATTCAATCATAAACTTCTATTTAAATTGATTTGCCTTTTAGAAATGGTTCCTTTAGTTATCTCGGAAAATAAGTTTGTGGCAGTCATTATTTTGATCTACCTACAAAGACATGATTGTCTTATTTCAAAATGTTCTCAATGCATCCAATAGTAGGAATAATACACAATACATATTTAATTTATTAATTTATTTTAAAATGATATTCTTAAGGTACCCCATATACTTCTAAATGCATTGCCTCCCTTAATATCCATATCTGTACAGGGAACTAAACAAAGCAGAACTTAAGCAATTTATCTAACGCATGTCTAACTCTTTTCCCCTTAAAAGCGGCGACATAAAGGACGGCTTTGATGAAGTAACATGATATTGATTTAGAGCTATTCTAGAAATTGACTTCTGCAATGGTTGAATTGAAAGATGAAGCTAAATCAAAAAAAGGTAATATCGTAATGTATTGCAAATTTCCAAAACAAAAAGGTCTCGGTTTCTTAGTTACTCACTCCCACGTGATCTGCGCTCGGCTTGAGTTTTCACTTAATAAAAAAAGATCGTTTTCCTCACGGTGACTATTTGATTCAACGTGCTATTTGAGCCCTAGACTACTTAACAAATTTGGGTCCTCTCTGCCTACAGGTCAGATATATCTATACATCTGCTAGTATATAGCCTCCTACGCTTCATCCATAGCCTCTATCTAGCAGCAATACTCCTACAAGTCTTCATTTAATTATACACTTAAAGGAGCTCATAGCCCTTCATTATCTTCCCTCCCCAGCCAACCAAACGAAGGCTATTTTCGGCTGTGTCGCTGACTGGTGCGAAGCTTGTCACAACTTGAACCTTACTTTACATACAATCACGTGAAATCGCTTTATCAAGTTCATTTACTTTGTTTAGTTTTATTAGTATGGTTAGGCTTTTATGTAAACATACTTAGCCAACCACTATTAAAGTCTTTGTACAACAAATCCGTAAATAGGCTTTATATAGATTATTAATGCAACGACTTTGCGAGTCCTTACACTTTGTAGTACCTAACTTCTTCAGGTTTTTGAATTGAAAGCTTACAATCGATCAAAACTTGTGATTAATTGGAAAATCCTCGCCACTGTTGAGGTTGGTCAAAGTATCTTCTCAAAGTAAAAAGATTTTTAACATCCGTTAAAAAGTAGCGATAGTGCGGTCCCGACCTGGATTGCACCAATTTTTTTTAATGTTAATTCATTATGTATATATTTAATACAAATTTTGAATATGAGTCAAAAAAGAGATTTAAGAATTGAACAGGAAGATTCTTTCATATTTAACAAAATGGAAAAAAACATACGTCCACTTCTTCAAAAGACCCCTCATGATAAAATTCTACAAAACCCTCCTAATATTGAACTGCCCCCTACCATTGAGGAAATTTCAGGATACGACGACAAATATTAGTTCAATAGAGAAGATTTAGAAATAGATAAGACCTTCTGGGACATTACAATTGAAGAAACCTTTGAATCCAAAGGAATGTCATCCGGTTGGAAATTTCAAAAAAACTTCAAAAAAAAGTCAATAATTTACTAAGTTGAAAAGCGAGAAATATATAATTTCGATATTAAGTTAGTTTTGAGCCACGTAATAATGTCCGACAAAACTAGTTTTTGTGAAAATCTTCTGCAAGATGGTGTTCTCATGGCAATCAACTCAGCTGAAGATTTTCAAACTTGGGCAACAAAGGACCCAACCTCAAGTCAAGAATTGTTGCCCAACATAATGCCGCTCCCCGGTGATCATGTTTGGAATCAAAAAAAAAACCTAAAATATGCACAAGAGAGCCCCAAGTATGTTGAACTCTTAAATGAGAATTTTAAAGAACTCTGGCGCAAATGGGCAAATCGAGAAGATGAGATCTGTGCTTTGGAGGATCAATTGTCTTCTAAAGATGATGAAATTGTCCAATTAAACCAAGATTTTGGAAATGCTATTAATCAGCGAGACAGCCATTACGATGCAGCCCAAAAATGGAAACAAATGGTTGTCGATCTGTCTGATAGGATAAAGAAATTAACTCGTACAGAAGAAAAAACAAAAGAATCTAATCAAAATCTTTCAGACAAATCTTTTGATTTTGTACNTAAACCAAGATTTTGAAAATGCTATTAATCAGCGAGACAGCCATTACGATGCAGCCCAAAAATGGAAACAAATGGTTTTCGATCTGTCTTATAGGATAAAGAAATTAACTCGTGCAGAAGAAAAGGCAAAAGTATCAAATCAATATCTTTCAGACAAATCTTTTCATGTTGCACATCAAACGCCTGTGATTCAAACAAGAATGTTTGAGACCAATGATCTAATTATAGCTATTTAGAAAAACTAAGACACCGTTGTGAAAAATTTAGAATTCTCCCAGCATATCAGAAGTCTTCAGCCTCCTGATAAATTCAATGATAACCCCGAACCCTTCCAGACTTGGGCATCAGAATCAATTGACTACTTTGAAAATAAACAAAGATTTTTAAAAATCTTCTGGTAGAATTCTGGTTACATTTACTCAATCAAGGCTTGAGGGTGAATCAGCTTGTATGATTCAACAACTCGCTCTTTCTGGAAAGGAATTTTTAACTTTATTTGACTTATTAAAATTCTTGTACCAAACTTTTGGCATAACAGATCTTTACAGCCATTATGAAAGAAAATACATCGATATGAAATGGCCATCAGGACCAAATCAAACTCAAAGCTTAGAAATCTTTAGATCTCAGATTTCTCCATGTAAAGAAGTTTTGGGTTGGAATAATAGAGCTGCTATATCCAAAATTTTGTTATAATTACCCACATGAACGCAAAGAGATCTAGCCAGTCTACGTTATGATGATGATAACTATGATGAATTTTTACAAGAATTGGATAACTATTTCCGTCGTAATTTTACCTCCCGTCAGCTTATTGCTGCGTCTAAACAAGGGCAACATAATTTCTCTGGTAAACATCCCGAAAAAAACCTAATATCGAAAATAAAAATATAGGATCTAATCAATCTCTTCATAAACGAACATAAAAGAAAAGAACGATTCTAAATTATCAATGAAAGAAGAACTTCGTAGCCAAGACTAGCGTGAAGGTAGATTTTATTACTGCCACTAAATAGGACATTTAACTAGCCTGTGTCCGAAGAAATTAAGTGAAAATGTTAAAAACATACCGGAATTTGATACTTATAAAAAAGATGATGTTTGTAAAATTAATGATAGTATTAGTTCGTCTTCTGAGGATTCAGAGGCGGAAAACTAGAAACCTCTAGTAATAGTCGCTACCGGGGGTGCCTCTGTAAATTTAATGTGTCTAAAGAAACAAATATAAATCAATTGACTGCTGTGGTGGATAAACATGATCCAATAGGACATGATGAGTCTGTTATTTCCTGTAAGGCAGAAACAATAAACAAAACTCTTGTTGAATTAAAAGCATTCCTTGATTGTGGAGCATTTTACAACTTTATGACACAGAAATTAGCGCAACGTCTAAATCTTAAAATAAAAAAAATTAAACAGCAAAATAAAAATACATGACTATTAAGGAAATCAGGGACCGAATGAACATATAGAGGAATGTGCAGAATTCCCATTAATTATTGGAGAACACTATGAGATAATCCGTTGTTACTTAATAAACAGTTGTGGTCGACACCAAATTATTTTCGGACATCGTTGGTTCCGAGTACATGATTGTATTTTAAAGCTAGAACAAGATACAATTGTGTTTGATAGCACTTATTGTACCAGTTATTGTAATTCTGGCGAGGAAATAGTGATTGCATAAAAAGGTGAAGCTCTCTGTGGAATTTTTGTGAAGGATATAAGACCAGATATTTTGATTAAAAATTTAAATCTCAATAAAATAACTAAAGAGGATCTTGCCATTTTTATAAAAGATCAAGTAGAAATACTTTTTCGAGATAAGCTGCCAGTGATATATGAAGCTTGGTAAGACGTTTTTTCAAAAAATCTAGCAGATAATTTACCAAATTATTCTGAAAGAGATCACAAAATTCAAATCTTAGAAGGCAGAAAATTACCAAATCATAAGCCGCGTCAGTCCAGTCAAATGGAGCTTGAGGTTGCCAGAAAATATGTAGATGACATGCTAGCCAAAGGACATATTATACCGAGCGATTTAGCAGCTACATCGCCGTTACTTATTGTCAAAAAACCTGGAGCAGGATTACGAATTTGTGTTGATTACCGTGATTTAAATGATATCACAATTAAAGATCGTTACCAAATTCCCCTCATATAGGAAACTCTTGTACGCTTAGCAAAAGCTAAAACCTTTACAAAACTAGATGTAATTGCTGCTTTCAATCGTATTCGAGTGCGAAGTGAAAATGAATGGCTGACAGCTTTCACCACGAGATGGGGCTCTTACCAATATAAGGTCATGCCATTTGGGCTATGTAACGCCCCATCGACATTTCAAAGGTGTATTAATAATGCGCTGCATGATTACCTGGATAAGTTCTGCTCTGCATATTTGGATGACATATTGATCTGGAGCGAAAATATCGAGAAATATGTGGAACATGTTCAAAATGTTTTGCAAAAAATGCGTGAAAAAGAACTATATGTCGATCTTTCAAAATGTGAATTTCATGTAAATGAGGTAAAGTTTCTAGGAATGATAATTACTGCAAAAGGAATTAAAATGGACCCAATAAAAATAAAAGCTATAAAAGATTGGAAATTACCAACGACAGTCACTGGAGTTCTAGGTTTCTTAGGATTCACTGGTTATTATAGAAGATTTATTAAAAATTATTCTTTTATTGCTTTACCCCTAACCCAATCCACCAAAGGTAAGCCACATACCAAGGTTAGAATTACAAAAATAGAAATATCAAAAGAATTAATGAAAGCTTTTGAAGATCTTAAGGCAGCATTTCAGAATAATATAGTCTTAAAGATTTTCGACCCTGATTTACCTACTAGGGTGAAATGTGATAGTTGTGGCTGGGCTCGTGGTGGAGTTGTAGAGCAACACGCAAAAAATAATAAATAGTATCCTACTGCGTTTTTTTCCAAAAAATACACACCTGCAGAGTGAAATTACGATATTTATGATCAAGAACTTATGGCTATTGTCAAAGCTTTCGAGGAGTTTAGGCCAGAATTGATGAGCATAGAGCCAGAAGCGCCAATACATGTAATTTCAGATCATAAAAATTTACAAACTTTTATGAAAACAAAAAAGCTTAGTCGTAAGCAAGTACGCTGGGCTCTTTTTTATCTCAGTTTAATTTCAAAATAATATATGGACCTGGGAAAGAAAATGTGGTAGCAGACGGATTATCTAGACGAAAGCAGGATTTGCCAAAAGATACTAATGATGATCGCCTTACCGTAAGCCATCAAGTACCTTTAAAAAAACATAATATTTCAGAAGGAATGGCAAATCATGATAAAGATTCAGAGCTTGAGATAATCGCTATTAGCTCTAAAAGTGATATAATAGATGGACTATAAAATACGACCAAAGAAAATATAAGTGTTAATTTTATAGATAATTCAGAGGCTTTATCACAAGGAGTGTCCTCTTGTGCACTAGCTCACATCTCCTTCCATTAGGTGCATGAAATGTACCAGCTTGCACGACAAAAAGGCATACTAGAAGCATTCAGGCATGCTTTTTCAGGAACCACGGGCCTCCCATGCGAGCAAAAGCTTCGCCGCAGACTAGACGCCGGTTTTCCGCTACTAATTGCGGATTTTGATCACCATTGATAGCTACAGCAACTGCAAGCAGTGGTCCTTCTACAGCTGCCAATTACTACGCTCCAAAAGGAAGCAGAAACGCTTGTGCAGCGCCATGAGGAAATACCTCCATACTAAAGAAGTCAATTAACATTTGACTTAGGATCATTCAACAATACAACCAGCTCATCTGTACGGGAACCGAGTACGGTTCATACTCGTGATCGCTCTATGGGTTCTGTTTCACAGAGCTCTACACGCCGATAGCCATCTCTATTCGAGCATGTTGCGGTATCACAAACCTCGCAAGCAAAAAGGAAGTGCCGTAATTGCCTTCAAGAAGATGGACACAACTAGCGAGTCTGCTAAAATACATCATCATCTCAATAGCTGCATAACTTTTACGACAACTCGTAAGAGGGTTGGTGTCTTATTAGGTTGGTCACATGAGAAGGCCTCTCCGTTGGCGTGACTAGATGCGGGTAATGCCAACCAAACTCTCTTCGAATGCCAAGAAACTAGATCTAGATTCAATAAAACTTTATGCAAGATAATACATGGCGTATATTACAGGTTAGCTCATAGTACAACAATGATAAATAATGAGAATAAATGTCTGAGGAATTCGGTGTTTGTAGGAATGTCTACTCGCGCTTATGAACTTATAGAAAAGGCGATAGCTGAACATAAAAAGCTGTACTTCGATTGGTCAGCATGAGGATGGAGGGTGTAGCTCTAGACAAAAGGAGTGTAGCTATAGGCCACACCCTACATATGCGTAGGATAAGTGTCCTTAACAGGTAAGTAAGCGAGGGTGGATATGGGACTTTGTCGGCTAAAAAAAAGATCGAATTAGCGAACGCAGCTTAGAAAATCAAATAATGAGACTACTAAAGCGGAGCATAAGAGCGTGTAAAAAGACTCGAAATATTTCGTGACAACCCTATGAGGCTTATTGTGCACATAAAGTTAACTTGTTAATTTAGATAGCAATAGCAATTGGTGCCTTGTAGCTTCAACTATTACACCATTCTCTGATCTGTAATATACAGCTTTTTTTAAGATTAAATGATAATTTGTTTCTAAACTGAAGGAAATATTTATTCTATATAAATGAGTAATTTCTCTGCATAATATTTACATAAAAGCAAAGCTTTGCATAAAGTACCCAAATATTAATGAACACATAAAAACGTATAACCACCAGTTCCCGAGAGGCTCAATCTCATCTGACCAAATTGGATCAAAAAAGCAGCGTATTGATAAAGCTACAGGCTTTCAAACGGATAGTAAATTAACTAGAAATAAAGAAACTAAGTACTCGATTTTCGTGCGTCGTGATGACTTGCTTTAGTTTAATCTTGTGAACTCGAAGAATCTTAGAAGAAAAAGCAGGACATATCATTCAAATAATTTGCAACCAAATAGATTAAATGTATCCATTTATGTAGGGAGAAAATCAAGGTATCGTATGTAAAGATAAATGATGCCAGTTTGTCATAGAACTAATTAGGTCTAAGCTAAAAGGAGGGTTTTATAACAACAGAGGGAAGGAAACATCAGTAAAGTTGCAGAAAAGATTATATCCATATCTAGTAGGGCCGACGTTATATGTAAGCTACACATAGGAATTTTTGGCTTTTAATTTTCTACTGGTGATTAAGCAGCCAGAAGTAGCTCGGGGAATTTCTAAGGGCTCCAGAGGCATCGTCCAAGATTTGTTTCTGTTCTATTAGAATCTCTCCCAGAAAATTTGATATTGTTAAAGAGCAACTAAATTGACGTATTTCGCGTTTTGTATAAAAATTATTTGTAAGTGAATTTGATCAGCTTTGCCAGAAGTTCACCTTCCCCTGCAATGTTAGTCCGAGCGTCTGACCAGAAAGGTTGTTCCCAGCTCCTGTAGAAGTGATATTACAACAAGTTCGACGAGAACAATAATTTTCGTGTCACTAGCAATCAACTCCTCCCAGGTAAAGCACAGGGCTGCCTGTCCTCTAAGATATAATTTGGCTGTTGTTGAATCATTGTGCGATAACTGAAGAGCGATTCTCTAAACTAAGCGCCTCTTGCGCACCTAGGACTCTTCAAGATGGCAACTCCACTGCCTATCAAGTTTACAGAATTACTTCTAGTAGGTTTAAAGCTTTACCTAACAGTATGGGATGATGATAACATTTTCATAGTTAACTACACCAAGTGTGGGAGTCCAGGTATGTCCTAAAAGCTAAAGATAAAAACAATCAATAGCAAAATCAACAACCGTTTGAAAAACCGCCACTAATATTATACACAGCAAGCTTCCATTGGATTTAATTCCTGTGTAATTGCCAATCCATCTAAAATAATAATCAAACGGATACTTATTAGTTAATAGACACTTGAATCAGACTCATTTGTTTGCGTTCGTGATAAGAAAGACGAAGCTGCCTCTCCGGACGTTGTCATTATAGATCTTAAGAACAATAATAATGTAATGCGCAAGCCCATTAAAGCCGATAGTGCAATTATGCATTGGACGAGGCAAATCATTGCTTTAAAGGCACAGTCACGAACTCTTCAAATATTTGATCTTGCGGATAAGCAAAAGTTAAAGTCAACAACTATGAGCGAAGATGTCGTGTTTTGGAAATGGTTTAGTGAAACAAGTTTAGGTCTAGTCACAGACACTGCTGTGTACCACTGGGATATATTTGATGCCTCTCAACCAGCTCCGGTTGAGATATTTAAACGTGGACAGAATCTTGCTGTAAGATACAAACTGCCATGAGAAAAGTGACCCCTCTCTGATTTAAATATTAGGGATGCCAGATTATCAACTATAGAGTCAGCCACGATGGAAAATGGATGGTTATTGTTGGTATTTCTCAACAGCAAGGCCGCGTTGTTGGTGCAATGCAATTATATTCGAGAGACCGTAATATTAGTCAAGCAATTGAAGGACATGCTGCTTCATTCGGAACCTTGAGATTAGATGGTGCTCCATCTGATACGAAAGTATTCACCTTCTCTGTTAGAACGGCAACTGGCGCAAAATTACACATTGTTGAAGTTGATCATCAACCTACAAATCCCGCTTTTGTGAAGAAAGCTGTAGATGTTTATTTCCCCGCAGAAGCCGTAAATGACTTTCCAGTTGCTATGCAGGTCTCACATCGGTATAGTATCATTTATCTTGTTACCAAATATGGCTTCATCCATCTCTATGACTTGGAAACGGGAACTTGCATTTTTATGAACCGGATTTCTAGTGAAACGATATTTATAACTGTACCTGATTCTGATTCTTCAGGAATCCTTGGTGTAAATCGCAAAGGTCAGGTACTGGCTGTTTCCATCGACGAACAGAATATAATACCATACTTACTAGGAAATCCTGCAAACTCGAACCTTGCGGTTAAATTAGCATCAAGGGCTGGACTACCTGGTGCAGATGATCTCTATGCCCAGCAATTTGATCAGCTTATGAACTCCGGAAACTTTACCGATGCAGCAAAGATTGCAGCTAATTCTCCTCGAGGTTTTCTTCGTACCACTCAAACAATAGAACGATTTAAGGCCTTACCACAAGTCGCTGGTCAACTATCTATTATCCTTCAATACTTTGGTATGCTTCTTGATAAGGGAACCCTTAATAAGCATGAGACTTTAGAACTCGTTAAGCCTGTCCTCGCCCAAAACCGAAAACATCTCCTTGAAAAATGGTTAAAGGAGAATAAATTGGATTGCTCTGAAGAGCTTGGTGATATTGTGCGACCTCATGACATAAATTTCGCTCTTAGTATTTATCTGCGCGCCAATGTGGCTCCAAAGGTTGTTGCAGCTTTTGCAGAAACTGGACAATTTGAAAAGATATTACCATACTCTGCACAGGTTGGATATCAGCCAGATTTTGTTTCTCTTTTACAGAACATTGTTCGTATAAATCCAGAAAAAGGTGCTGAATTTGCTACTCAGCTTGCTAATAATGAAGCTGGCTCGTTAGTTGATATTGAGCGTGTGGTAGATGTCTTTCAATCTCAAGGAATGGTTCAACCTGCAACTGCATTTCTCCTTGATGCATTAAAAGAAAATAAACCTGAGCAAGCTCATCTACAAACGCGCCTTTTAGAAATGAATCTTATTAATGCACCACAGGTAGCTGATGCCATCCTCGGTAATGACATGTTCTCTCATTATGATAGAGCCCGTATTGCACAACTGTGTGAGCAAGCTGGATTACTTCAGCGTGCTCTAGAGCATTTTGATGATCCTGAGTCAATAAAACGTGTAATAGTAAATATTGTTGCTATTCCCAACTTCAGTCAAGATTGGTTAGTGGGATTTTTTGGCCGACTTTCCCTTGAGCAATCATTAAGCTGTCTTGATGCAATGCTTAAAACTAATATTCGACAAAACTTAGCTGCTGTAGTGCAGGTTGCTACAAAGTACTCAGATCTTCTTCTTCCTTCCAGATTAATTGACTTATTTGAGAAGTACAACACTTCAGAAGGCTTATATTACTATCTTGGAAGTATTTTCAATGTCAGCGAGGATCCAGATGTGCATTTTAAATATATTGAAGCTGCAACTAAAATGGGGCAATTCTCAGAAGTTGAGCGTATCTGCCGTGAAAGCAACTGTACGTCTAATTTCAAATTTTTTAACTTGAAAAGAAACTTTGTCACAGAGCAAGTGCTCTATGTACTCGCTAAAATTATATTCAAAAAACAAGAAAAACTTGATGCCCTCGATATTCATTTCTTGTGTTTAGCTCGCAAATAAGTTCTATGACTTTTCTTCATGAAGTCTTTTTCAAAAGATTTCCAACATGGACAATTTTGAATTAATTATTACCTGCCTTAGCATGTAGACTTTTATATTACTAAATTTGAACAATACTGATAAGAATATAGATTATAACCCTGAGAAAGTTAAAAATTTTCTAAAGGAAGCTAAGCTGACCGAACAACTACCTCTCATAATCGTTTGCGACCGTTTTAATTTTATTCATGATCTTGTCTTATACCTCTATCAAAATCAACAATTCAAGTCAATTGAGGTTTATGTTCAACGTGTTAATCCTGCTAGAACTCCCGCTGTTATCAGTGGACTTCTGGACGTTGATTGCGATGAGTCGATAATTAAAAATCTTCTTCAGACAGTGAACCTATCCCTGGTACCGATTGATGAACTTGTGGCCGAGGTTGAATCAAGAAATCGTCTGAAATTATTATTGCCATTCTTGGAGGCTAGTCTTGCTGCAGGAAATCAGCAAGGTGCTGTTTACAATGCACTTGCTAAAATCTATATTGATAGCAATAACAACCCTGAGAAATTTCTCAAAGAGAATAATCAATACGATCCTTTAATTGTTGGTAAATACTGCGAGAAACGAGATCCAAATCTTGCTTTTATTTCTTATCGTAAGGGCCAAAATGACCTTGAACTCGTTAACATCACAAATGAAAATTCTATGTTCAAGGCCCAGGCTCGCTATCTATTAGAAAGGGCTGATAAAGATCTCTGGGCTTTTGTTTTAAGTCCAAACAATATTCACCGACGATCTGTGATTGATCAAGTAACATCTACAGCCGTTCCAGAATCCACTGAACCTGACAAAGTTTCTGTAGCTGTTGCGTCATTCCTTGCTGCCGATTTACCTTCCGAGTTAATTGAGCTATTGGAGAAGATTGTCCTTGAACCTTCACCATTTAGCGATAATGAAAACTTACAAAATCTTCTTATTCTTACAGCCACGAAGTCTGATAAGAGTAAGGTAATGGATTATATAGGGCGACTAGATGCCTATAATGCCCCTGATATTGCCAACATTTGTATTGAGGTTGGATTGTTTGAAGAAGCATTCGAAGTTTACAGGAAAATAAATGACCATAAGAGTGCTGCAAACGTTTTAGTGGAACATATTGTCAGCATTGATCGTGCTCAGGAATATGCAGAGCGGGTGGACTTACCGGAAGTATGGAGTAGAATAGCAAAGGCTCAATTAGATGGTCTTCGTATTACTGATAGTATTGCTTCATATATTCGGGCCGAAGATTCAAGTAATTACCAAGAGGTAATCGAAATTTCTACCCATGCTGGCAAAGATGAAGATTTGATCAAATTTCTCCGCATGGCTCGCAAAACCTTACGGGAACCTGCTATTGATACTGCTCTTGCATTTTCATATGCACGTACAAACCAGCTTAGTGAACTCGAAGATTTTCTTAGAGGAACTAATGTTGCTGATACCGAGGAGTCAGGGGATAAAGCCTATGCCGAAGGTCTTCACCAAGCTGCCAAAATATTTTTCTCTAGCATATCCAACTGGGCCAAACTTGCAACAACTCTTGTATATTTAGAGGAATATCAATCTGCTGTTGAATGCGCTAGAAAAGCAAACAATATTAAGGTCTGGAAGCAAGTCAATGAAGCCTGTATAGAAAAGAAAGAGTTTAGACTTGCACAAATCTGCGGCTTGAATCTAATAGTTGATGCAGAGGAGTTGCAACATCTTGTAAAACAATATGAGTGGAATGGTTATTTTGAAGAACTCATTCACCTTTTAGAGCAGGGGCTTGGTCTTGAACGTGCTCACATGGGTATGTTTACAGAGTTAGGCATAACATTGTCGAAATACGATCCAAGCCGAGTAATGGAGCACATCAAGCTCTTCTGGAGTCGAATCAACATTCCAAAGATGATCCGTGCGTGTGAAGAGGCTAACCTCTGGCCCGAGTTAATATTTCTTTATTGTCATTATGATGAATGGGATAATGCTGCCCTAGCAATGATGGAACATGCTGCTGATGCATGGGAACATCATTCCTTTAAAGATATAGTAATTAAGGTAGCTAACTTGGAAATTTATTATCGTGCACTTAGTTTCTACCTTCAGCAACAACCATCGCTCCTCACAGACTTACTTCAGGCTTTAACTCCTAGAATTGATGTCAATCGTGTTGTTAAGATGTTTGAGAAGTCTGACAACATTCCGTTAATAAAGCCATTTCTTTTCAGTGTGCAAAGCCAGAATAAGAAGAGTGTCAATACTGCGATCAATGAACTGCTTATGGAAGAAGAAGACTACAAAACACTTCGTGACTCAGTTGAGAACTATGATAACTATGATCCCGTTGACCTTGCTCAGCGGCTCGAGCGACACGACTTGGTGTTTTTCCGACAAATAGCTGCAAGTATTTATCGAAAAAATAAGAGGTGGGAAAAATCTATAGCTCTATCAAAACAAGATAAGCTTTTTAAAGATGCTATCGAGACTGCAGCTATTTCTGGTAAGACAGACGTGGTTGAGGAACTGCTTCGTTATGTAAGTAATTCTATAGTCAGATCAAGCAAAATTTTTAATCTTGTTTTAGTTCGTAGATATTGGGAGTCGTGAGTGCTACGTCGGAATGTTGTATGCTTGTTACGACCTTATTCCGGTAGAGGTCGTTCTAGAGATCTCATGGCGTCATGGCTTAACAGATTTCACTATGCCATTCATGATAAATTACTTAGCTCAACAAAGTTCCACAATTCAATCATTAAAAATTGATAATGAGGAACGAAAGGCTCGGGAATCGTCTCAGGAAAAGAAAGAGAGTAACACGCCTATTCTCGGTATGAACAAACTACTGTTAACAGCTGGCACGAGTACAGGCCGTCAGTCTCCGGCTTCTTTTACTCAGACTAATGGATTTGTACCACAAGGAACAGGATATGGAGTATTTTAAGTGCTAGATCAAAAATTCGTCATAAAAATATATGATGAAGTTTCGGAGTCGTTCGACAGCGAGTGAATGTCAATTTTTAGGGGATAGAACTGTAAAATAGAAAAGGGACATTACTTTAGCTAGTTCTAATTAGTTCCGTTCATATTTGTAGTTTTTACGCTTTAAGGTAATATATCCTAATTAGTAACAGTTTCTGCGGGCTTATTTTGCAGCTACATACAATATTGCTTAGCCATTCTGGCAGCAAAATAATAAACAGCAATTTTACGAACAAAATTTCATTTCAAACATTTAGGATTATCTTGTAATATGAACTTATATCTTCGTTTTATGGAAATATCAGACTAGCTGATTCACTGTATGTATAATATATACAGCAGTAGTTGATCTTGGGAATGTTTGCCTCTACTTCAAGTATAGTTAATGTGTATTTTTCTTGAAGGAAATGAAATATAAATATCGTTGCACGATTCTTGCTAGGATCATGAAGTGAGTTATCAATACCAATAAATGCATAGAGAAATTATGCTGACTTTTTGGGGTGTATTCAATTTCTCTCTCATGATAATAACAGGGTGTCACATCTGACTTTCTAGCAAAACTAAGTAATGAGTCCAAGTACCTACTATCCGTCCTGTCCTATGTCGACCACCGTGTAGTAGTTTTAGCTGCTAGCATAATTTGAACAATTCTTCCCACATCTAAAAAATATTTTAGAATCTAAAGGGTGTGGTTATATTAGCCCAGCTGTTCGACTCGACTTATCTAGTTCTGCCACAAATTCTATCCTCCATTAACACTTTATCCGATTAAGAATCAACGCTTGTGACTTTTTAATTCATATATTGAATTTTACATGTAAGTCACTGTAGACGAAACGCTCCTGGAGCGAGTACAGATTCAAATTAAAAATTCACAAGTGTTGACTCTCAATCGGGTAGAGCGCTGGCTGATGAGGGATTAATCATGGCGACGTTCTTTAGGAGATCAAGTCGCGCAAAGCGTTAATGAATTACTTTTTTGGGGGG
>QVIK01000218.1:33797-65265 GCA_003957845.1 Oidium heveae
GGGGGGTGGGGCAACGACTCGAGAGACATCCCCTGATATCTAGAAAAACATCCCAGTCTGTATAATCCTTGTAAATTTTGCACAATTTAGAACAATACCACATTAAATTCAAAACATCCAAGTCTGAGGATAAATATGTGGGATATACTCGAGTCGTTCCCTTTATTTAGGAAATTTCTAATCCAATCACACATTTTGCTATTCTGATCACAAAATCGGGAGCTACCAACCAGGGTACTCCCAGTAAAAGTTCATGGATTATGTTTTTGTTGTCCTGGCAACTCCACGATTTATGAAGCATTTACAGGCTTAAGACATGGATTAAACCGGGCTCAAGTGGGGGAAAAACAGGCCTTCGAAGTTCAATTTGCGTGTAGTATTTGGCTGAATTATGGTATTCACCAATCAAAAGCCACGCGAATGTGCAGAGATGTCAGATGAAAATTCCTTATTAACAACGTCAATTTATTATTTAATGTTTGGATCCCTAAATTTTGTCCCACCTTTCTTTATCCTTGAAAACTGTTTTATTTTTACAACTATGTTCATATCTATGTATCATCGGCAGAGCAGATGGTCCTATTGAGGGAATAGTGCGTCAAGACTGTTCATTAATGTCAGCTATCGGTATGTCATAAAACATCTAGGCGTGGCTATCCTGTGAACTTCAAGAAATCGCCTTACGGAATTTAATGCCCAGGCGTAGTCAGCTTCTTTTTCCCGCTTAAAGACGCCAAGGCAGCCTATAAAGTCATACCATTACCAAGTGAAGCGCAGATATTCAAGAGCGGCATATTGAGTCTGTCTGTCTTGTCGGTGCAATCGAGTAGTAGTGCTTCTGGGGCTTTTTCCAAGAAGTCAATGGACTCAGGATGTGCGAAAAATATACGTGTAACGCGAGTTTTGTCTTCATGCGTTGCAGTATTGAATTCATGAAGCCATTCACCTATTTCGAGCGCAACCTTGAGCCACTGTACAGCTGTCAAGCCTCCAAGTTGAACATTCCTATGTGCTTGGTTGAGATTATATAGATCTTTCTTGACAACCACAATTCTTTTATTTCCAAGTTGCGCATCTAACGCAGATATAGGTACTTTGCGCGTTGCCGTATCTTGGATTCACTCTTTTAGAGGGCTTTCCATAGTTTTTGGGGCAGTACGACGGTGAACCGAATGGCTTGTAACTTCAGAGGAGGGTGGGTGATTGTGATATTGATGGTATACATTTCTATACCTGTAAGATTTGAGCAGAGCCGCTCGGCACTCATAGTCAAGATCACATATCATTTTTGGGTAATAAGATTTTCTATTTCCTCAATACGAAATGGAGATCTACATTTCAAGAGTTTGTTTTTTTTCGACGCTTTGATATGTGAATATCTTCATGGATTCTCTTCTTATAAGTTCCATGTCCATCACAGGCAAATCTCACACGTCTACCTCCTTTTCATTAATGAAGATTATAGTATAGCCTTGTACATTTCTAAGTACTGTACAGTACCGTATCCTTTATCCTTGGAATGCTCAAGAAATACGTTAAGGGCGTCAATATGTGTTTTAAAACCTGCTGTCTGAGGCTGAAATGGCTCCGCGATTAGGTTCTTATCTGTCGAGGCAGGATTTATGGCATCTACTGTGTTCAAATTTTGTTATTTTTTCAGTTTTTGACTAAGATTATGAATATAAAAATGAGACAGGTGGAGGATAGATGATTGTAAGAAATGAAGAAGATGATAATGGATATCTAACAATTATCCATTTTTTCCATGTGGGCTCTCTACCATTGGACTCCCCTTGAGACATTATAATCTCTAATCTTTTACAGAATTTCTATTCCAAATCATCCAACGAGTTTTTCCTGTTCATCCATAACTAGAAATTGTGCTTTTAACGCATAAAGGTAAAGTACCAAATAGTTTAATAATTCACCTCTAATGTTTATGTTTTTTTTTCAAGCTGCTTAATTACTACATTGTACGTATATTTAATTAGTTATTTGAATATTATCCAATAATCTCAGAATGAAACTCCTAGAGGACAGGAAACTATGTGTACGAGACATTGATCTATGTCTTCTGAATTTAAGTAAATAGTAAGCAACGCGCTATCTAATGATCTTGTAAATAGACGCACATCGATCTGACTTAAATCCCTGACCTGATTATTGAATGATCCATGTATAGTTACTGCTAAGTCTTTATTATGCGATCAGAATAGCAAAATGTGTGATTGAATTAAAAATTCCCTTTTTTTAATAGAATTACCCATGGGACTTCTCACGGGTACCCTTTTTAAATTTTATATCGCATGTATATGAGGATTTCTATTGGCTAGACGATCTTATTCAAACTAACCAAAAGAATGCAATTAATGCACGTTGCCCGCTACAGGGCAGGTCGGATAATAAGTACCTGGACTTAATGAACAAATGAATTCTAGCTGCTGGTTATGCATAGAATTAAGCACAAAATACACATGTACTCACTCCGAAGCTACTTGCATCAATATCCTACTAATTCTTTCTAAATTTAAAACCAACCATACGATTATTCAGTAGACTTGTAGTAATCATGATTTACAGCAATAAATTTCATTCTATAGTTTTGTTTTTCTGCAATGAGGTTGGGAACTCGGTGATACTCTATGCTAATCAAATTTTAGGTTGAAAAGGTTATACTACTAAGATTTCGTATCTATGGGTTGCAAAGTGGTCCGCTGTTGTCGTAAAATCTTGTTAACTTGGTTGTAGCTTTAGTTTAAATCGCCCACCTCCAGAGAAGGATTGATGATTTGCTTAAACTTTGTTGCTTATTTTAGCTGATCCTAATGATTATTTAACTAAAATTTAATGTAATCAAAAGCCACAAAACCGTGTTTGCGCCCCCCTAATAATGCGTGGTAAAATTTTTTCTAAAATCATATGTGAGTGAATTTATAGAGGTGCATTTTGGTTAATAGTTTAATTCAGTTTGTGTTTGGTTTATGGCCTGAAAAATTGGGTTAGGGTTTAAGTACTTGATGAGATGTAAATATAGTAGAAATTAGATCAAGGGTTATATCTGATTTGGACGGCTAAATGTAGAGCTTGTGCTCGGAATATCTGTTGGTGTTTTCATGTTGTCAGTTTATGTTCATCACGTGACTTATTTAAAATGATCTGCGTCGCGCATCAGCATGAACTAGTCATTAACGTTAAGCCAATCAAGTAGTTCAGGTACAGAAATAACATTACTCCTTGGAACACCATAAAGTACAAAATAACTCCAGGTCCATTTTCGTACTTAAAACCAAATTTTCCTTTGTCTAAGAGTCACTCGGCGCAATAGTAGTACCATTAGCGATTGTGGCCCACCCAATTAATCTCCAATGCTTTTCAATACGTCGACTTATTGCGACCTTTTCACCAATATTCGTACAAGCAGGGCTTGTCAATACTAGCTTTGCAGCATCTTGCTTGACAGCTGCAACTTTGATACCTGTTGCTGTAGAACCAATATTTATCATGAGAACCTCATTTTTTGTCAATTTTGCTACTTTAGCCTGCTTGCCATCTGCTGTTTTGACTCCTAAAAGTCGACGTAAAAGGTAGTAGTTCACTTCTATTTCAATGAAGATATCTGGAAGGCGCCCCTTGAGACCCAGAACAAAGCCAACTAACCGATCGGCACGGCAGAGGGTAGGATCTATTCGAGTTCCGACACCGATTAGACCACCAGGAACAGCATACTTTAGCTCGTTACTTTCCGAGTTGAGGGTAATTATACGGCTAAATATCGGAATACATTTTATGCCCCCTTTATCGTCGCGGCTAACAATACCTGGTCTGATTTCAATTTCGTCGCCGAGTTTAATAACGCCATGAAGGATACTCCCGCCAGCAACCCCACCTCTCAGATCTTCAATTTCAGCGCCAGGCTTATTGACGTCAAAAGATCTTATAACAATCATTCGGGGATCCATAGTAAAATCTCGTGGTGGCACCGGGATGGTGTTTACAATCGCTTCATTTACCGCATCAATGTTAAATTTAAGTTGAGCAGATATTGGAATAATAGGTGCTCCACCAGCAACTGTTCCTCGAATAAAATTGTTTATGGAGCTGCAGTGTTCTTTAGCAGCCTCTTCCCGCATCAGGTCAACTTTGTTCTGTAAAATAATAATCTGATCAAGTTTCATTATCTCGATAGCGGCAAGATGCTCTGAGGTTTGTGGCTGGGGACAAGCCTCATTTCCAGCGATAAGAAGGAGTGCAGCGTCCATAACAGCTGCACCGGATAACATAGTACTCATGAGAATATCATGACCAGGACAATCAACAAACCTAAACCACTATGAGCAGGATATTAATTAAAGAATAAAGGTGAACAAACGAGACATGTCTTAGGAGCCTATATTTTCCAGTGCAACCCTCTCTCTCACATGGCGGGTCGACTTCTTTATCGCTTTTGTAACTTTTAAAACATCCAGGTCTTGGGCATTCTTCGTTATCACATTTATAAATCTTTGCATTTGCATACCCAAGCTTTATTGTGATGTTACGTTCTAGTTCATTTTTAAACCTAACAGTTTGAACCCCTGATATAGCCTTGACAACAGTAGATTTCCCATGCGCTACATGGCCAATTGTGCCGATATTAATAGTTGCCTGTCGTGCTATGATTTCTGGATAAAGTGGAGTTAATTTTTTGACATCTAAATCTTTCGGGTCTGTCTGCGGTGGAAGGGTAGGTCGTATTATCGTTGCTTTCTCTGCTGGCTTTTTAAGTGCTGATTTGACGGGCTGAACCTCAACATCATTATGGGACTCGGAGGCAGCACCGGAATCAGAGTCAGATTCTGGATCATTCCCGTACTTGTCATTATCTGCCATTTTCACCTTATTGGAAATTAAACTCGACAGTGATCGCTTGCATCACTATTATAAAATTTTGTGGGCTAAATTTAGCTGACGAGGGGCTAATTTGTATCACGTGTAGCTGTGATTACTATATGGATATTTTACATCTACTACGGTATGTTATATCATTAAATCATGATACCTTCACAAGTGGCGAGATACTGCTTCAAGCCTCCTCTTAGATCATTGAAATCTGGTCTATGTAAACAGCACCACAATCTATCTCAGAGCAATCTAAGCACAAGACTTAGGACAGAAACTCATTACCAGTGCATTAAACCCTCAATATATTCCATAAATAATGAATTTACTAGTACAGCCCATACAACAAACCCTCGTGAGCGAGAAAAATCCATAAGACAGGTTACTCACCATCGCATGATGCATAATACGGCCCGAAAATCTCGTGATCATCACTTTGATACCCTGAGATTTGTTCAACGGCTGCAGGAGGAAGGCTTTACTGAGGCACAATCAGTAGCAATGATGAAGGTCCTCAGCGATGTTATCGAAGAAAGGTTTGCATCTTAAGTTAAATCTGAAGTAAGAATTATCATTAACCGATCTCAGCATCCAGAACTTAACACGAACAATGGTTCTACGTGAAGAACAAGCCAAGGCAACATACACCCAAAAAGTGGATTTTGCCAAACTTCGGACAGAATTACAATCATCAGAATTCACAGAATCAGCTACAACTCGAGCGTCTCATGAACGTCTAACAAATGATATCGCTAAGTTAAATAGTAGATTAAGAGATGAGATAAGCCGAACTCAGGCTTCTGTACGACTGGATTTAAATCTCGAAAAGGGCAGAATACGAGAGGAAGCTAATGTTCAGGAGCTAAAAATTAAAGAAACAGAAACCAAAATTGAACAAGAAGTAGCAGGCTTAAGAGAAAAATTAGAAGGCGTCAAATTCCAGACACTCCAATGGCTTATGGGGGTCTGTACCGGTAAAATCCTCGTTATATTCTTCGACAGATATCCGTGCTAATGCTATTAGGTACTGCTGCATTAATACTTGGTGCCTGGAGGTTGTTGATGTAATCCCACGGCAATACTAGATTACCTCAACTTTTGCCGGTAAAGCTAATTAGATCTAATATACAATACTGGTTCAGTCTTAAGCATCATCCACTTAACTATGGTTATATTATATTTACGGGAGATTTAATGAGCAATCTTATAGAAGAAAATCTTCAACCTGAATTAAATTCGTTGTTTACGTCAGATACTGGCAAGACAAACAATTACACCTAATCCAAGACACGGATCTTTACAGGTGGGAGAAAAACATGGATATGGTTGTGCTTATTCTTCTCGTTTACGAGTTATATTAGCATATAAAATTATCGCAAATTATCTAGACTAACGACTTGAAGCCGGCATAAAAACTTTAGATCCAACTCCAATATTATCGGACTAGTTTGTCTCTCACGTCGAATTTAATGCAAAATAAGCTTATTGATTAATTAAGGCTAGCCTCTAACAATATGTGGATGTTAAAACATGTTCGGGAACGCAATTCATCTTGAGATTAATACGCCAAAAGGGATACATTCTGGATTACATACTCTTGTACTAATGAGAGCAATATTTGAATCGAGTTAGACTAAAACTGTTTAAAATAACCTTATTATTGCTTTCAGCATGTCTACCTCATTGTCTCACCAACAACTGCTGTTAAAGTTGCGTAAATGTTCGCTTTTTTAGTGCGTATTTGGCCAATCCAACAATCTTTTTAAGTATTAAAATTCCAGATTAAAAAGTTTAATTTTATTGTCATATTTTATAAAGAACACTCAAGAACTTCTACAGAGAAAAATAAAAGTCAGGATTCGATGTAGCCTTTATAGCACAGCTCTTCGGACATCATATGTGCATATATCAATAATCGTCTTGGCCTTGGGAGTTCGAAAGGAATTGTGCAGCAGAAATATATGGCTGGCTTGAGGATATAGTTACGACGTCGGGGTTTCCGATTTCATTTTTAATGGGATGATGCGAGACGAAAAAAAAGGGTGCTAAATTTGAGGATCCTCGAGATGTTTATTTGATAGTATGAACCCAATACTCTCAATTTATCCGAATCTCGTTGAAGAGGTGAAACCTTTTCAGTGCTGAGTGAAAATCAGGATTAATGGTTATAAAATTTATGGCCTATCCAGGTAAGTACGTGTGGCATTGGCGAAAAATTTCATGCAATTGGTCGGGCTGCTCGATTTGGGTTTTGCTACCAAGGGCCGAGAAGCGACTATAAAATTGGTTAAAAATTTCAATAGGTGACATGCAACGTCCATTGCATTTAATCCTTGCAGCTACGCGCTCGTTTGGATCTCTAAAAACTCTAAAAACCAATGGAAAATTTCGTTTTCGTGTGTGAAGATTTGAGGCAGATCATATTTCATCCTTTAAGTAACATTAGTTATTCTAGTATCGATTTTTTGCCCAAATATGTAATCTAGAACAGATATTTTATCATCAAAATATTTTTATTAAGTCTGGAGATTAGCTCTCATCAGATGTACACATACGACACGTATTGGTGATATACCGTCACCTGAGAGTGGTTGATAGCCAAAGATCTGCAATGATTCTTGTAGAGGGTGGCATACAAATCGTAATATCTGTCTAGCTTCGTGTTACACTCCCAGTACTCGTGAACTCCCGAATTTTATTTTTATTGGGATCATTTAAAGTAGGAGGATGACATTCGGTATATTTATGGAAAAGAAAATATAAGATGAGAGCCAAATTCGATGCATTTATCTTATCGCAAGTATGGGGCTTAGTTTGATACAAGCTATCACAAAGGAGGGATATTTAGTATCAACACGATGAGGCATCGTGCCATCGATATGGTCTTGTTCGGCGGGTGTCATTTTGTCACAGAATTAGACACTTAATTGACCTCTTTATTCTCCAAATTTGAGCTTAGTAAAGTATGTCTCGGCTAAGATGAAGAGATATATACCAAGTCATGACTCTCAAAAGAGTTACGATTCTCGAGGAGGGATATCTATTAAACTTCACCGGAAAATACATGGAGATCTCGGATGGAGTATTTAACGAATTCATTACTGATATGTATGCATCTTGGAAAGGCCTTTCAAAGTTGTGATTCATGCTGGACCAAGTCCAATCAAGTGCTGGCTCATTTCTCTACTTTTAGCTTCGTCTCAGCCATATAGAGATATAATGTTTGTCAAAGTACTAAAACAAGTTCAGTGTTGTTGGATATCTAGATTGATTTAAGAATATAGAAATTTGCATGTCTTCAATCTCTAGAAATCGAAATTCTCAAACACGAAACACTTCCATTTAGCGTTTAGTTATCCCGCATTGACATCTTGATATTCGGCTTTGAACTACTCCTTATAGAGTATGATTGGGTGCTGTTATCAATTATCATTACAATGCTCTGAAAGGAGTCTTGGAGAGTAAATTTTCTGAGTTACCCACATTGCTTTGTCAATGGCATATCATAAAAAATGCGGCGTACAATAATGTACCGGGCAAAGACCCCTAACACTCACGAATACCTGGAAAGATTTCTATGATGGTGCAAGTGGGTATGTAAAGTGGTTAGAAAATTGCATTTGATGTTTCTTACCTTTTTATTTCGTTTAAGAAATAAATTGTGAACATTCAATCTCCTCTAGGAATCCAGAAACCAGACCGAGTATATTCTATAAAAATATGCCTTGAAAAAAAATTAAAAAAACGCATTCCAATGTTCAAAACCGGTAATCTTTTCTTCATGTGATATTTCAGCTATAATATTGTCGTCAAAACCTTATACTTCTGTTGGATGGAAAAGGAGTATTGTAGGTAGCCTCTATTATTAGCTTTTTGAAAGCTTGGAACTCGTCAAATCTTTACCTCGTATGAAAGTTAATTTAAATGAAGTAATTTCAAGAGGCATTAAGTTCCTAAGATTAGACTGGACAGGATATTAACTTCAGAAAGATAAAGCTTTTCATGATCAAAAATCGCTTCGATAAATAAAAGAAGAATCTTAGAACATGTATAAAAAGAAAACGAATTAAATCTTTTTTAAGTTCAAGAACGATACGAAAAATTGCTTCAATTGATAATACTTCGGGATCTAAGGAGTTATATTCTTATTAATAGTAATTGAAAGAAACAGCATCAATATTGCTGACTGCCAAAACATCTCTCAAAATACACTATCTGTTAACAAGATTTTTGATCTCAACAAACTTGAAATATAAATTCAATATCTCTCTTATTTCGAAGATAATTAAAATGAGGAACTTCCTTAGTTGCGCTTTACCAGCGTAAGTAATGAGATCTTTACGTTCTAGGTTGAATTTAGAATTAAGATTGAGTTCTATCCTACTTCAACTAAGAAGGTGACAACCGTTAGTCTGAGTGCATCAAGTTCTATTGTGTATCTCAAAGTGGTGGTGCCTAACAACTTTCTCTCTCTTATTAGGGGAGAAAAAAACAGACAGGATTTCATTCTGTTTATTAGAATCCCTATCAATACTCGTGAGACTTAGTCGGCACTGTGTTTGCATGATAACTCAGTTTCTATCAGGCAAGTGATAAAGAACCTCCCAAGAAAGTCAGAGTCAAGGGTCCTACACTTCAAAATACAAAAACGATATTTTTTCTAGGCTATTTTAAAAATGTTGGTTATCAAGTACTTATTACATCTTCAACAGTACTGAAGGTCAGGAACCGTTCAGTAGGCAAGAGAAGGAGCTTACTGCCTGAGACATGAATGCTTTTAGCTTGTAGGCAGGAAGTGTTACGGGACTAACCCGTGGATAGATACTGGCTGTGCCAGTACACTAATACTCGAGTAAGATGTTAATACAAGGACCGATTGTTAGAGATTGTACCTTTCTCCCTTCGGAAAGACAGTTGCAGATCTTAATTAGAATTATGCATTTAAAAGTCAGAAGAAGTACTGAATTACTTCTCTCTTTAGTTTTAGTTAATTGATTGATTCTATCTGGACTTGCTCCGTTGTTAATCAACATCAACTGATCCGGCAACAGGAAGGACCTACATATATTACAATTAATTACTTGGTTAAATAATCTAGAACCTAACAGAATTAAATATATTAAGCAGTAATCCCCTCCAATTTTTGGTCAAAGCAGCTACTGGCGGCATATGTCCTCCAACAGAAGATAGATTATGTAGAATGACTGTAGATTTAAAATAAATGACATAGTACAATAAATGTTCAAAATGATCTCTACACCTTCACTCTCAATAAAATGGTAGAGGTGAAAAACCAACTAATACGCCGATCGGCAGGGGTGACATGGGAAAGAATACACAATACACAATATACAGTGATAACGAAATTCCAGCTCACCACCTGACGAATTCGGTACCCAAACTTCGCTACAAGGATAGGAGGAGGGGTGCTTTTTGTCCCGACTCATACCATGACGGTGCTGCACCTGGACTAAATACGCAAAATATACTTGTCTAATGCATATTTGAATACCACGTGGAGATGATTCTAAATTACCTTTGCCATTGTAAT
The DNA here is from genome assembly GCA_003957845.1 of Oidium heveae. Lineage (NCBI taxonomy): Eukaryota > Fungi > Ascomycota > Leotiomycetes > Helotiales > Erysiphaceae > Oidium > Oidium heveae. Next base: position 44,227 of record QVIK01000218.1, read on the forward strand.
TTGCGGGAGATATTATATTGCAAATTAATGAACATTGCTGACAATGATGGAGGATTAATTATTTAATTTTACGAATAGTAACGAAAAAATTACGTCTTAATCTGAACGGAGACTGTGGAATGCCTGTCGCCTCATTTGATAGCGCTTCCTCGATTTTAAATTGCATCATCTCGTAATCATGTCTTTCTTAGAAACCTCGTAAGCAAATTTACAGATTGAGCTTTCTATTCTCTATAAGACAAAAGACGGGGACACGAATTAATGATTTTTTGGAGCAACAGAAACGGGTTAGGTTACTACGCTTAATTTGTAAGCCCCTAAAAATCACAGAAACAAAATCGGCTAGATGCTCGATAAAGGACAGTCTGACTGGGATGAAAACCTAGAGTCTAAGGAAGTTCACGATGACACATACGACGAGTACAAAAATTATCGAGAAACCTGTAGGCCCGGGGATAAGTATGACCTAAATCCTACTGTTGACGATGGTCAGCCCGCTGGTGGATACGATGCGACTCCAATCCCATCTGCGCCAGATGGATATACTATCAAGTTCACTATTCATCGTGCACAAAACCTGCCGCGATCTGATTTGACAAGCAAATTTTCAGATCCTTATATTGTAGCTACTTTGACAGCAGATTTACCTAAAAGACATAAATCTGATCCAGACATGGTACTGCGAACGCCTACCATCCATAACAGTTTAAATCCCGAATGGGAGACTCAATGGATAGTTGCAGGTATTCCTTCAACGGGATTCAAATTGAAGTGTCGAATATATGATGAAGATCAAGCCAATCAAGATGATAGGCTCGGGAACGTCACGTTAACGATAGACCGAGTTAAAACAGGATGGCCAGGGATTAAATACAATTCTTTTACAATAAAGAAGCGTATGGCTAGTAAAAGAGCATATGTATTACATGGATGTTCAGCTATAGTAGATCAAAACATCAATTTTGATGGATTTCTCTTTCTAAGTGCCGAGCTGATAGGCAAGTCAGAGGAGCCTCATGGAAGAATGTATACCCTGGGCCTAACATCTTACTTCAAGCACTACTCACCTCTTATTGGGGTACTAGCTGGCACAAAAGCACCAAAAGACTTACAGACGGGCGGCAAGTCTCAGATAGAAAAATACGAGTAAGTAATAATATTCCATATTTTATCTATCAGCTGCCCTGAAACAACTTAGTTTTCAAGCAAATCAATTTCAACTTGAGGGACCAGTTCCTGCAGAGCTATATCATAGATATGTTGAATTCAAACCATTTGTAAAAGGCCTATTCGATAAAACTGGAATCCGAGGTCATGTTCTAAATACCGTTCTCCATCATCAGCACAGACGAATATATAATTATAGCAGCTCAACCGAATATGGTATTGTTAGCCCCTGTTCAGAAGAGGCATCTATGCAATTTCTCAAAATGGTTCATTTCGATGATGGATGGAGAACATTTACCTATGTTCTTACTCTAGATGGTCTACTTCGTTTTACTGAAACTGGTAAGGAGTTTGGAATCGATCTTCTGAGTAAACATACTATGCACAGCGATGTAAGTGTCTACATTGCTTGCTCAGGTGAATTTTTAATTCGTCGCCGTCGCCGTTATTCCTCTCAAGAAGACCAGAGAAGAGACTCACATCATTCTCATATCAACAGAGACATAAAGAACTATACGTTGATAATCGACAACGACTCGGGCACTTATCGTCCAAATGGTGATTTGCTGCCACTACTAAAGAAATTTCTAATTAAAAACTTCCCGGGCTTGGACATCCAAACTAAAACTTGTACAGACGAATCACATATCGAAATGAAACAAGAGCAAAGAGATAGAAAAAAACAGGAGGGATATCATGTTCAAATGGTGCAAGATAGTGACGGTGAAATTGATAGTAGTGATGAAGAGAATCTTGCTAAACGCTACAGTGGGAAAAAGGGAGCAAGGGAACGAATTTACGCGGCTATCGAAGATCCGAAGAAAGCTATTAAAGAAATAGTAGACAAAAATTTTTAATTATCGATGAATTATGAGGAATTTAAAATAAAATAATTAAGTAATCCAAAAGGTCTTTAGCTCCATGACCGAAATAATTTTAATTCTATATGCCGTATTTATTGAAAAAAAAAAGATGCGTTGATTTTTGAACTTTTCTACCCTACTACCACGGTAATGTTTTTACCCCCTATACATGCAGATCATATCCTCGCTTCAGGGGTATGCCCCCTCTAGTTTTTATTTAGCCAAAGTATAAATATTTTTGCCTGGTCCAATGGGCTTTTTACTATAATACATAAATTCCCCTCATTTTCATAAGTTTTTACATAACTTTCTAATTTTGATTTTTGCCAACTTCAATTGTTTGCGCCTTAATTTTCATTGTTGATTTACAATTACAGACCACAATAAATATTTCATCATTGGTAATAAGAATTTCATATAAGGTGAGTTAATCCTGCTCAGCATTCATAGAAAACTACTCGATACTAATTATACTTCATAGATGGATTCTCCTCAATTAACTCCTTCGATGCCTCCTCCCTCAACGTTACGGCATAAGAACTTAACCAGAGATCAATCATGATTAGAAGATTAACGACCTAAAATTGTATGTTTTATTATTTATGAGATTTTGCAGATTCACGGATTCTGTGATGCAGGTTGGAGCTACAAAAAAATAGCTAATCATCTAAACGTATCACGAGGTCAAGTTGCTTATGCTCTGAAACGTGGCACTGTGACACCACGAAGGTGTAGAGGAAGACTATCAACCCTTTCACAAGAGGATGTTGATGGAGTTATTGAATTTATAACCTCATCATCTGTAAACCTCTGTAAACCAGAGGATGACTTTCCTTGAACTTGCTGCTGGTTCTTTGGGGACCTTTGTGCTAGTGAGAGAGTGATACATAAAGAGCTTCAGAAAAGAGGCGATAAGCGTCATCCAGTACATAAGAAGCCTCCATCATCACAAGAATCCATGAAAAAGTGTAGAGAATGGGCCGAAGCCCGTCCACATTGGACTTTTGAAGATTTGTCATCAATCCTTTGGACCGATAAAACTTGGGTGAAGGATGAGCAGCATTCAAAAGAGTGGGTGACTAGAAAGGTCTGTGAAATTTTGTTTCTTGACTTGAAATATACTAGTGGATCAATTTCCTTATTTAGAACAATGAAGAGTACCATATTGATTGCGTAGACTCAAAAACTAGAAAAAGGAATGGATGGATGATCTGGGGTAGCTTTGCAGGAGTAGAGAAGGAACCTTGTTTGTTTTGGGAGATGGAGTGGGGCTTCATAGACTCCGAGAAGTACTGTGAGAAAATAGTACCTCTCATAGACGGGATAGTGTCTATGAAGCCCTGGCTTTCCGTCATGCAGGATAACGCTCCTGCACACGCAAGTGAAAACACGATGGAAGAGATGTTAGAAACATCGATATTTCCAATCGATTGGCCTCATAACTCTCCTGATCTCAACCCCATCGAAGCTGTCTGGGGCTGTATGAAAGACTACATCCAGCGGAGTCATCCAAATCTGGATGGTGGAAGACAGCGGATGCATAATTCACTTCGAGTGATTGTTACGGAGGCATGGCACTCTGTACCTTCGGAATTTCTAATAAGACTACTTGAAGGATTGCCTGCCAGGTGTCAGGCGGTAATAGATGCTGGTGGAGGTCCAACCGGATATTGACCTCTTTCAAACAGATAAATACCTTGAATCTTAGTGAGTAGATGAAGAAGTGTACACAAATTAGTCTTTATTTATAATTTTCCATATTTTAGAAGCTAGATAGTGATTTAGAATACAAAATAGAGCTGTTACATAAATCTTTATGCTGTTAATCATTATACAATACAGACTAAGCTAAGTTTGAAGAGTGAAGGGGTAAAAAACATTCGGTCGTTTGAAATTCACCATATAATTTTTGTCAAGTAAAAGCGATGCATAAACTCTATTTCCATGTAGATCATGTCTAGTTAGGCTTGGCGGCTTCACCAAAAACCCATGTCAGCCCCACAGGGTAAAAACATTGCCGTGGTAGTAGGGTAGATATTTGATCTGAAGATACATCACGTGTTGATTTTTTTTTTTATTTTATTTTTTATTTTTATTTTTACTTCTATGAGAAATACAAAGCGTCTCTCTAACATCACTAATACCTACCAACTATTATTGTATTTTATTATAGCTAAAACTCTGATCATTGGAAAGAATGGCAAACTCAACAGGTTCTGCAGAGTACATGGATACAGATCCAGTATTAGTTGAGCTAATTCCTTCTGATCTANAGAGATAAGAACTGAGAGAAAAGGGCGAAGAAAAGAAGATATCGTGTACAGAGTTACATGGCTCATATGATCGGTGAGATCAAATAGTTATCATTTTAGACCTGTAAGATCGTTAATCAAGTATATTATTATTTCTATGTAAAGGAATGTTGTTTCCCTTGAAGCCATATAACATGATATCTACTAAATGTACCCATTTAAGCACACGGCATATAAGGGTTTACAAAATATAAAGGAGGTGAAAAAGTTGGCCGATATGATAGAAAGTCATGTTACAAACCAAATTTTCATAAATAGACTGTTAGTAGTAACTTCGAAAAGAAAATCCTCAGTTACGTATGAATTGTTATTAAAATGCGAGGAGATTTTTTTCCCATCACTTAAAGTAAAATTAAAATATCAGTTAACATTCTTCTAGAAAGGTAATTAAGTGTCGAAAGATCGTTATTATAATTTTCCAAGTAACTCGACTCGCTACATGGAATTATTTTATTTTAGCTTTTTTCTCTCCATTTAGTGTTATATTATTAAACCATAACTGTAATTATAAGTATTTTACTTTACGCATGGAGGTAAAATTAGAAGAAATAGACTTAATCATCTCTTAGCCTTCCTCTATTAAGTATGTTTAAAATTTTATTTTATGCATTAAAATACCCAAACCCTGTATAAAGTAAGACGCCCGCTAAATTTCAAATCAAACATCCATCATAATGTTGATAAAAACGCCCACTCTTTAAAAGATAGCTTCATTTAATTTCTGAGCTTTCCTGAATTGTTTTGCAGGAAGCATTGTACTCTTCAGACTCGTCTAATCCCATAAGAGTGCTAGGAGTTTCATCTTCGTCTTCGTTTTCTTCCTGTATTATCTCGTCACCACCACATCCTACTTGACTAGTACTTCTTGAATGAGTCTTCGTTAAATTAGGACTAGAGGTTGGTAAGCTTAAGCTGAGTAATGGTCCTTTGAAAACTTTTTTTCTTCTCTTAGCAAAAATCAAGCCTCCATTAGGTTTACTACCCCATAGATTTTCATTAAATGGCAAGATAGGTGATTGGCGGACAACACGAATATTTGAAGGAAAGCTACCACTTGTCGGTGTAGCAGGAAGAACCTTTACGGAATGATGAGGGCTTCGAGAAGGAAGGGATGCTTTTTTTGTCGAGATTGACCCATCAGAAGAAGTAGAGGATGCTTTTGAATGTGTGTGATGATTAGGCTGGATACTTCGAATGGAAGACACAGAAGATGAGGTGGATTTTCGACCTCGAAGTCCAATACTTGAATATCTTAATGTTCCATGAGGTGTCATAGGTGAAGGCGATTGAGATTGTCGCTTTCGAGTCTGAGTAGAGTTTGTTTGTGAAAACTGCAAATTTTTCTGTTGAACTTGGGATTGAGCTAGTTTCGAAGATTGAACTTTAAAATTTGCAAGTCTAGAATTTAAAGCGTTTGGATTTATCTTTAGGTCAGGAGATGAACTCTTTTGAGTGTTAGCAGCTGAGCCAGAAATCTTCTTATTGGGTGACGTCGTCCTCTTGGCAGAATTTATCAGCCAATGCTTCCAATGAGTCAATTGACCAATGAAGGAATGTTGATTTTTCCGTCGCGGTGGCCTACTTATGACTCCATTTTGATGTGAGCTCAATAGTTCCTGGTTAGGAGTCATAAGTTGTAATGTACTCCCACGCGATCTTGCCTCACGAATTGTACCTTCTCTCGGAGGTGGTACTGATTGACGATTCCTGGAGGAGCTTGCAGAGCGTATAGAGTCTTTTTCTAAAGGTGGTGGTGCACTAAGCTGATCTGGGGAAAACAGTAGAGAATTTTCAGGAAGTCCAGGCAAGTCAATAAAAAGATCAGAGTGATGTGTACTTCGTTTTTCTTTCCTTCCCCTATTTCTTGGCGAACCAGTTTTGCGAAATTCTTGCTCGTCCTCATTCATGCTTGACAAATGAGGAGCTAAGCGATCCAGTTTAATACTAGTAGAACTTAGACGTCTCGAGCCACGGTTTTCAGCCTCTCTTTCTTTACGCTTACGTTCCCTGCGGAGCAACTTTCGTTGTTCTTTCTCTATTAAAAGAGACCACCATCCAGCTAGAGAATCACATCGTTTAGCTAAAACATTTTCGATGACCTGATCAATATCCACACCAGAGCTACGCATCCGTAGTAGGGTCTCCTTTTCTAGCTGAGTTGAAAAAGGTGGTGGATATTGTTTTTTTAAAATTGCCTGTTGTTGAGGTGCATGCTCCGCTAAGAAAGGGTGCGCTAAAATTTCTGATAAAGAAGGTCTGACAAGAGGTCTTTTTGAGAGCAATATTTCTAACAAGGAACGTGCATCTGCTGGGAGATGATCCGGCCATTTAGGTTCACTCCCCATAATTTTCAATCTAGTTGCGGAATCCTCATCTTCATCAAAGGGTAATTCTCCGCACAGAAGAGCGTAGAGTATAACGCCTAGACTCCAAACGTCGACCTTCTCCCCAGCATACTTTTCACCCTTCATCATCTCAGGTGCACTATATGCTACTGTACCGCAATATGTTTGTAAATAATTCCCCTTTCCTTCATATTCTCTAGTAAATCCGAAATCACAAAGCTTTACATTTTCATTTTTGTCTAGCATAATATTCTCGAGCTTTAGATCCCTGTGTACACACGATGCAGCGTGAACATAAGATACTGCTCCAGCTAATTGACTAAAAACTCTTTGCACTTTTTCCACAGGTAATGGACCATGTTTCAGAAGATAGTTGTAAAGCTCATCCCCTAGATTTCAGTGAGATATTTTAATTGAATTATCTATTTAAACCTACCTGGGCAATATTCTAGTACTAACCACACTAGAGTCTCGGTAACGATCACTTCATACAGTCGTGCTATATGAGGATGGAAAAATTGTCTGTGATGATGAATTTCTCGAGCCAAGTTTGGATCATCTTTCTTAGCAGACTTCAAAACAACCTTTAGAAATCATTGATTAGCTTTAAATTTTCTACATTCCTCTAAAAACCGACCTTAGAGCCATTTGTGAGTTTGTGTGTGGCGAGATAGACTTTTCCAAATGAACCCTTCCCGATTAACCGTCCTAGAGCATAGTTTCCTACAGTTTGAAGATCTTTGGATGAGAATTCCCTATGTAAAGCGATATGTCAGTACTTATTTGAGATTCTGCACACAATAGAATAGATTTACTTCAAGAGCTCGCAATAAGAATCGGCTAGCTATTGTAGAATATTAGCCTAGCAATTTCTTTCAATATCACCCAAGGCAGACACTGTAGAAGGTCGGAGACTGACTTTCTGTTTTCGACTTTGCGACTCAGCTTTCAGCCTATTCATCTGCATACCAGTTGTTATTCGGGACCTTCTCACTTTTTACACCTTGAAATGCATTAAGTCTAGTTCCTTCACCTTCGTGCAATTGAGTTTCTCTTTTGGGGTTATCTAACGCGATCGCTAAGAGCGCCAAGCTACTGCACAAGGAATCGAATTGATTACTGTAGAATAATTTCAAATTCATGGAGTTCAGGGACCATATTGATGCCCAATTTTTTACTACAGTATCCGGTAGTTAAGGTTTGCAGGGGACGCGCCACTGATTCGCTTGGTCACATATAGTTCAACCCACCGTGAACACAGTCATGACATAACAGGTATTTATGAAATTAGCCATCTGACTTATCACGCAACGCAAGGAGCGTGAAGAATAGAGAAAAAAATAATTGGCATGTTAATCACTAGATATGCAACAATTCTATGCACGTTAATTAAGAAGATGGAGCCCAATCACGCTCAAGGAGAAATTTCATTTTTTAAAGAGGACCGCTAGTTAGCCATAAAAAAATTGGCAATTTAGCCCTAATATTTTACCTGATAAAAAAATATTGAAGTTGTCAGCCTTCAGCCTTTCTAATTGTATAGTAGCTTGCCTACATCATGATGTTCAACGTATCTTTGCAGGATTTTTGTACCGTTGCTAGGGTAATTAGAAATAGATGTTGTTTATACATATACAAAAAAACCACGACAATTACATACAACACATACGTACTACGTTCCTTCAATGGTACAGATTATAAAATAGGTACGTTCTCATCATTAAGAAAAAAGCTCTCAAAAATAAAGAGATTCATCCGTCGAGGAAGCGCCCGAACACAGTAATTCATAGGACAGACTGTGAGTTTTAAACTAAATGCAATAGAGCACCCATCGGGGAAATGGATAAGCCCGCCCCAACATCCCGATTCCGCCGTCCCGACTTTACTAATTTCTTAGTTAAGCTATCATCATATTTTACAATTCACAACCCATATCGAGCTCATTATGTCTCGACAAGAGGAAACTATTCAACAAGCTATTCAATATTTGAATGAAAAACCAAATTTATCAGTTAAGTCAGTGACTGGCGCGTTTAGCATACCAAGAACAACATCACGTGATCTTCTTGCAGGTGGAACATCACAACGGATTTCTCAACAACGATTTTTCTCTTGAACAGGAAAATTTTCTTGCTGATTGAATACTTGACCTAGATGCTCATGAATTTCCCCAATCTCACGCTAGGGCTCGAGATATGTGTTATATTCTCAGTGCAAATGAAGACTCTACGCCACTCGGGAAAGACTGGATTCCTAGGTTCTTAAAAAGGGAAACTGTAAAAGGGCAGTTGGTCTAGTCGGTCAAGCACGAAAGCAATGCCTAAAATAAGTTATATTTTTTCTATGGTTCTACCTAAATACGGAATGCTAGTTTTATATACATTAAAAGGAAAGTAGCGAGTGATTCCGTCTGAGAGTAATTCAACCCCAATTGGGAACATCAATCCGAGTGATCTTGTTTGCTCGGAGTAATCTGGCATGCCCAGATATGTATTAGTAGAAACTAATCAGTTTATAGATATTAAATAATATGTCACGTGATGGCTGGGAGTCCAGCTCCCAGTTAGTTACACATCGGGCTTAGCCCGTAACAAAAACACAAGTTTCTTCTGTCATTGGCCGATGTTTTGAGACTTTACGCGTTTTCAGTGCATCTAGGCCAGCTTCAGAAGCATTCTACTTGCTATCAGAGGTTATATGGTAGTTATGACAAAGAACTATGCGTGAGGAATCTATCTACGGCGGCTAAACTACAATTTATATAAAATATCAAGGTTTGAGATAAATGTTACGTAATAATTATGTTAATAATCATGACTCATCAAGCGAAAACCTCACAAACAGATATACGTCCAATAGCTCAGGACATATATAACATCAAGCAAAAACGTAAACGTTTGGAACTGTTGGGTTGGATACCGATTCAAGCCCTAGTGGAGAGTATGGTGCATTCCGATTGGATATATGAATATGAATTACATGACAATGGAAAACTCAAGTTTTTCTTCCTAGCCTTCATGCACTCTCTTCGTTGAGCTAAAGAAAACCCGGAAGTGATAACAATAGACTGCACATATAAGACTAACCGGAACAACAAAACGCCAGAAATGTAATAGTCGCGTGATGAGACCACCCATATGCAAAATTCCGATCATTATATTCATACTCCTAATAACTATCGACCATAGGGACGGGATCCCACCGAGAGAAATTAGTACATGTAAAGCATTTCCGCAAACTCAAATGATTTCGAGATCCCAGGCACGTCCTCATAGTATTAAGCCAAAGTTGGGTTCAATCGGGAACTTTTTTAGTATAGTTGAGCCACGTAAGATTGCTACTTCTTTATGTCATGAAGATCCTAGGGTAATGCTGCTTTCACGAGATATATTAAGTCTCCGGTCAAAGAAAATTAGGGATGTCCTCGATGGGCACACTCCAATTCAAGATCTGCTTGATACTCTTGTGAAAGAGAATGTTCCTCACAGAATTAAAGTTGATGTCGACAATCATCTTACACACCTATTCTTTGCCTTTCTGGACGCTATTAAAATGACCAGACTATATCATTCGTTATTGGTTATTAATTCAACATAAAAAACAAACAAATATCGCATGCCTATGATCCATGCGGTTGGTGTGTCATTGACCTACCAAACTTTTACGTCGTTCATATGTTTCACGAAGTCTGAAACAACTGATGGTTATAACTGAGCTTTGGAGACAACACAAATTCTTTTCGGTGGCTTTCATGTAGAAGTCATTATGACTGAAAATGATTTGGCGTTGATGAACGTCATTAGAGTATAATTTTCAGAGGCACATAACCTGCTCTGCAATTGGCATATATGGAAAAATATAATGGCTAAACATCGTGGATCTTTTGCAAGCAAAGAGGAATGTGATGTGTGAGAAAGTTCCTGGAAAAAAGTCATTCAGTAAACAACGTCTCAAGGATTCAACGAATCCTGGTCCACGCTAAAATTGATCTCACCTCCAAATTTGGTATACTACGTTGAAAGGTAGTGGATACCACATAAAGAGAGGTTTGTAACACTTTGGACGAATAATTATCGTTACTTAGGTCATTTCACTTCCTCCAGAGCAGAAGGTGCCCGTGCCAAGGCTAAGGCTTACCTAGAAGTCTCGACAGCGGATTTATTTACAGGATTTGAAAGAATAATGGACTCAAATCAGTCTGATATCATGGAAATCTCGGCTCGTATAGGACAGCAGCAGCAAAAGATCGGGAGACGACTCCGTGGGCGCATTTTTCGAAAAAATAAACTTAAAAATCTCCCACAAAGCTCCTCATTTGAAAGCAGAATTTGTAGATGTCATAAATAAGGAAAAGAACCAGCAAGTTGCATGTACTGGCATCTTTCAGCGTGTCTGGGGAATCCCTTCCTGACATCAAATAAAATCTTACCTAAACCTGAATAAGTATCTCATTGGTATCTAAGTAACCATTCTTCTATTACTGCATTGAATTCTATTCATTTTGTGGAAGACGAAGAATCCATTTCTATAATTTTGGCCGAGCTAAATGAGAATATTACTACTTGGGATACACACAAACAATTTGCAGCCCGTTCACAATTGAAATGGATCAGAGATATCGGTATTACTGGTGGTTATGCAGTTATGTCTACTGACATCCAAGAACCTTTAATTTGCGGACCAAAAGATCAGCCTCTAGGTGCTTTTAATAGGAGCAATGCAATATGGGTTGCAGGTAGAAAACGCTTAGCTGCATATTCTTTGACCCAGAAAGGACCTTCCAAGTGTAGGCATGCGGCCAGAAATGTAGGATATACCATTAGATTAACTAACAGGCTACGTGGTCCTAGGTTATCTAGTGAATGTAGTGGTCAAGGCCATGATTGTTATGGAGCTAGAGCCTTCGGACTTGGTCCGGCTGTGTGCCTGAACTGACCTGCTATCGGGTAATCTCGCTTAGATTCGTGTGGATTTCAGGGGCTCGTGTAAAACGTAAGTAAGTAAGCCCTAGTATCGACCAGAAACCTCATAAGATCCTACAATATTAATAGAAGTTGATATAACTTAGCAAAAGTTGAAGGGGCTACGTAGAAAGCTCTAGAATATTCATATCTCATCATGTAGCACAGTATATAATGGACTCCAGAACGAAGATTTAGTAACTTAACGAAATATAGATCTTCCTAGCCGACTTCCTTGTGTATCTACGATCAAGCCGAACCTGTAACAATGATAAGTGAAATTGCCCAAATGGAATTGTTGCTATAGACGAAGAGGATGATGATGATGAGTGAATATCGGCTAAGAAATCTTTGTAGTTTTAGGCGCTAAACCTCTGGAATTATTTTTTTAACCTTTTCCTTGATACTAAATTACTAATCATTTACGAATATTTTCTAAGAAAATTCAGTTTCTCGTAATGTGCTCTGGAGAAAAAGGTTCATTATTGGTAAGATATATATTCCCCTCTATGGTGTACAAACATGTCCACTACTTATGTAAATCCCGATACAATCTTTGAAGTTCTACGAATCAGAAAGCATACGAGTGCCAACTATATTTGTTGTTATGTACTCCATTATTGCTTATAATTTCGTAATGAAAAAAAGATTTGCCTTTATGGAGGAGAAACCGTGAGTAAATCATGTGGGGTGGAGGAAAGAACGAAAGAAGGGTGAGGATTTGACATTTTTCCCTTAAAAGTAATAATGCAATTCGGGAAATACGGCGATTTTTTTTTTTTTTTTCATAGATATAATATACTATGAAAGAACTTCACTGGATGTAGATGAAAGTAAGTTTAAAGTACTATTTCATGTGGCTGTGTTAGATAAGTTTGGATTTATATTACAACAACAATAGAACTTCGGTATCTAGGGCAACGACATAATTCAAAGGGATTACGTGAATATATGACGTAACAAGATTGAGAATTAATGAAGTATTACGTACGTAGGGGAGGGTGGGGAACTGTAAATTGACTTTTGGATAAGTCTCAGTTATAACTAACTTGATTAGGAATAGACTATCAAAAACTGCCAAATGAGGATTCTGTGTGCAACTCTAGTCCCATTAAATTACTGTTTCATAATTTCTTATAGGTGTGGATAAATCCGTCTAGTAAGCAGATAATTGCGCTTTGATTGTGTAAATTGTTGCTTAAATGAAGCCACTGATTTTACCTAGCATTTCACAATTAACTTTCTCCTAGATATAGATTAAAAAAATATGAGCGTAAAATAGCAACAAGAATATGTCGGATTCTACTCCCTCTATACATCGACCATTTAATTTTTTACTAGCTTTTCATCTACAATATCTCTGGCAGTTTGTGATTCTGAACAATATGCTATTAATGGGGGGGTTTCTGCAGCGAGAGAGCATCGATTTGGACCTCAATTTGCCTGGTATGAAAAAGATGGGAGAAGACTTACATGGCGAAGAGTTTTGGCTTGTTCAGATGCTGGTGAAAAAGATACTCGTCATAGAGACACTTATGTTACTCGCTTAAGGGGAAGAAAGACTGCTGAGGTAGGTTGTCCTATTAAAGCCACAGGGAAGTTCGATCGAAAGACTGGGAAATGGCATTTTATCACTGATGTTAGTACAAAATTAATGCTTTTTGACAACAACTAATGGACTAATGTGTATAAAAACCCACAAACACGGCCCTTTTATCAAGCTAAACACTGATCCAACATATTGAAGCAAATTTTTCACCAATAAACAATGCAATAAGATTATTCTCTTAGCTCACCAAGGAGATTAGCCAAGTGATATAGCTGTGAAAATAAATGTTGAAGTGTCAGAACTCGGATTAATTCTAATCGATGATGTCGGGTACGGGTAAGATCAGGACAGATCAAGTTAGGTCGGATCGGGACAGGGCCGGGACGTATATCGGGAAACTCATAACAAATCAATGGATTCAGGATTCAGGATTTCGGTAAAAGTAATAGTTTGTAGAATATAGTAGATTCTAGTCCAAACCTATATAAATAAGAAAACAAGACTGGGAACTGGTTTCTAATATTTACAACAACACGTCTTACTTATACCTTTCCATGGAGAGTAACTATTCCAAGCAAGGAAAACAAAGAAGAATATCAAGAGAGTTATAGAAGCTTCTAGAACTGTATAGAGCTAGAAGAATCTCTAATAGAAAGGTAAACCAAAACAAATACGCAGAGAAACGAAAAGAGAGAAATAGAATCATAAAATAGTACCTAAATTGGGAAATAGTACAGGACTTGTAGGCAAGTTTGTGACATTACCCCCTCCGAAGTCGCGCCGGACTCCTGCGAGGCTTAAAATTTTTATCCTTAGGTGGTTGCTGATCTGGGTTTGGTTCGGACGGGTTTGGAGAATGAAATTCATGGACAAGATTTTCAAGTCCTTTTACCTTATAGGCAGGTATGAGCCATTCATTTTCAGGGCCATATCTTTTCCACCGGACTAAGTATTTTAATTCGCCGTTTTCCCATCTGGTACCAAAGATTCGCTTTACTTCATAATCAGAATATTCGTTCTCAACTTCGAGCGGTGGGGATATACTAGATTTTTGTCCAGGCAAGAAATCGCAGGTGACAGGGGATAGCAACGAGACATGATAAACTGAGTGTATTTTCAATGATTTTGGAAGGTCAAGCTCAAAAGCATAATTTCCAACAGCTTTTTTAATTTTAAATGGGCCTCCGTTTCTGTAGTCAAGGTTTCAAGATGGCCGTAAAGATTTAACGTTTTTCAAATTGAGCCAAACTTTATCTCCAGGTTGGAAATTTTGTGCCGCTGATCTAGACTTATTAGCTTGTATTTCATATTCTGCTGCATACAATTCAATATTTTCTATTAAAAATTTATCAATTTTTTGAAAGTTTCAAACTAAATCTTCAGCATCAAGTCGTTCAAAGTAAACAGAAGCTGGGACCGATGGTGTGTCAAGGGGGCCGGAAAGTTCTGAGCCGGAGCGTGGATGTTGTCCAGACACATCAAAGAATGGTGATAGTCCCGTAGCGAAAGAGTCACAGTTATTTAAGGCGAATTCAGCTGATGGAATAAAACGAATCCAATCACTTTGCGCATAATTAACATACGCTCGAAGATATTGCTCAATTCGAGCATTTATCCGTTCTGTTTGACCATCAGTTTGGGGATGGAACGCCGTTGAAAGACTATGATCTATTTGCAGTAGTTTACAAAGCCATTTCCAGAATTCAGACGTGAATTGCGAGCCTCGATCGGATATAATTGTATCCGGTAATCCATGTTAGCGAAAGATTTCTTTGTAAAAGAGAAATGCTGTGTTTCTTGCCGTTAGATCATCACATGGTAATATGCGGACCTGCTTAGTCATTCGATCTACCACTACAAGCACTAATTTATAACTTTTACCACTCCAGTCTTTACTAATAGGCAACTCTATAATAAAGTCCAAAGCAATGTGACGCCACCTTTTAGTCGCTATTGGCAATAGCCGAAGCAGTCCCTGTTGACCCTGGCGAGAAGATTTTATTCAGGAACAGGTATGGCAGTTTCTGACGTATCTTTCAACTAGCTATAACATACCGTGCTAGAAGAATGTTCGAGCTAAAGCCGAGAAAGTTGCAGCGGAACCTTGGTGACCAGCAGCAGGGTGATCATGATATAATTTAATGATTTCAGTCGTTAAATTTTGATCTTCACCTTGAGGAACTACAATTCTGTCTCGATAATAGAGAATTCCGTCATTCCTTTTGAATTCTGATAACGCGAATTGACGAATTTTTGGTGCGGAACAATTATCAAGAGCTTCAATTACTGCTATTAGTGAATCGTGTGAAGTAGTTGATTTCCTAATACGATCAAAAAAAGTCTGGGGATCTCTCGTATGTGTCTGAACTTCACGAGGATTGCCTTATTCTATGACAGACGAGGTTTGGTCCCGAAGATTAATGTCAAAGCTGTTCGGAAACAAAATTTCCGGACACACTCCGGAAGATAAATCATGTGGCTTAAGGAGTCTTTGTTCTAGAAAACTTTTTAATGACGGGTCAGGATTTCCAGTAAAGCGGGAAAGAGCATCTGCGGAGCCATGATGAGTTCCAGGTCGATAACATATTTTGAAATTAAATAGAGACAAGAATTCACTCCAACGGGCTTGACGGCGGCTCAATTCACGGAATTTCATGAAGTACTCTAATGCCTTATGGTCAGTCACAACCTCAATCGCATCAGGAGATCCTTCAAGTTCAGGTCGCCATTCTTCAGAAGCTTGGACTATAGCTAATGCTCCTTATCGTAGATGCAAAATCCGAAAAAGCGTTCAAAAACCCCAACAATAAAAAACTCTTGCATGGGTCTGCGAAAAATACATGGTCACATGAGAGATATCATCTCATATAAGGGAATTAGAAGTCCCCTTAGATATTTATCTTAGATTCCACGTACAGCTTTTGCGACGAGAAAGTAATGATCCCCTACCATCACAACATGTGGATGACGCTCAGCTACCGCCAGTTTTTCCGGGAAATTTAGATTTAAGCAATCAAAATTCTAAACCAGAACAATATGTGGATAGAATCTTAAGAGCTGAACGTGTCTGCCGGGGCCGTAAATGGGTTATAAGGGTTCCGTTGAAATGGAGAGGCTCTATAAAGCCTACATAGGAGGACAGTTAACCTTAAGAAAAACGAAGCCTTTGATAATTATGAAATTAAGTATGCTTTAGGAGATCCTGTGGGAGAAGACGAAGAAATTCGGCAGGGTCCAGCTTGTGTTCCATGTAAGAACAGACGAAAAGAGAGCAAATCCAAAGAGCTACGTCTTGGTAATGACTGCTTTTTCTACTCGTCCGCCTAGGACTGAGGTAATCACTTGTGAGTTTTTGAGAATATGCTCTGCCTACATCTTATCAGCTGGGTCGATAGCTAATCCAGCTTTGACTTTTTGAACAGTTTTCACTATGGCACCCTCGGGCTCTAGCTTGTTGACGAGAGTTGCTTTGACAGCATGGACATGGTGTGCTCGAGAGAGGTGGTTCTCTAGGAGTCGAACAAAAATTTCGTTGCCTGTTTTACGAGTGCACGTTTTGTAATTAGGCAGTGATTTGCTAGGCTTTGGAGTCAGATTTGGTTTAGGAGTGATAGGGAGGTAAGTCTTGATTGCCTCAGCGTAAGAAGGTTTTGAGCTACTTGCTTGTCCCTGCCTAGTGGCATATTTCGAATCAGAGAGCCTAGCACGTTTACTCTCGTCATTCAAAAGATTGTCTCTGTGAGTGAATCGTCTTATCACTAGAGCTGATACCCTCTCAAGATGGCCTATTGACTGTTCTAGTCCTGATTTTTTTGAATACGGCCAGTTGCTTCATTTAGTGCTTTAAAGAATTCTGCGGCTATTTTTTTCACGTCCTATAATGGCATCGCGTATCTCATTAATAAAATCTTCGAAAATTTCGGTATATTTACTGTGGGTTTGTGGGAAGGGATTTTATCGGGTCTTATGAATGAATCTTCTGGGTTGTAAAGAGCCTCTGAGCTATATCATATTGGTTGATCAAGATCTAGATTGGTGAAGCGTATTGTCCGCGATCGATTCGTTGGAGTTGGTGGGAGAAGGGATAGGACAAACGGCACACGCATTGGCATCGTCGGTGGCGACATATCGACATCACTGTCCGCATTCACTGTTGTTCAAAAGAGAGCAAACAGGAGCATTGAATGAATAAAGGAACATGAATCTGGATTGATTAAAAATGTATCGACTCAGGTGCCATGCTTATTTAACCTTGAATATGATGTAGTGTACCCTCCTCCTCATTGACGTGTTTATTTGGGCCAGAGCTGGTATGAGGCATTCTTCATCACGTGCACTGTATAGTCTGTTGGAAATCTTGGATCAATTATCCGATAACCTAGATTCTGTCAAAACACCCAGATCACATCTCTTGCATTGTCAGAGCGATCCAAAATAGCTGTTTACAACGAAAGAATTATGTTTTAGATATCTAGTTTATAGAGGGGTCAAACGTCTTGAACATCTTCCATGTCGTGGTTAAGTTAATGTTTCTAGATCGTAGATGAGAGGTTGTTACAGCAAAACAATATCAAAATTTTCATTAAAATCTTCATCTATTAATTATGGGAATTTCTATATTACAAGTTAGATATTGCTTTGGGATAGATAAGACAATTAATATACATAATATCATCTACGACTATTTTGAGGTCATATTCTGTACTCTAAATATCGTCGCATGTTCTATGTCCTGTTTAGCACAGTGGCTTGGCTGCCGACTGCCAAAACATAAAAACAAGTAAGTAATTAAGTAATCAAACTCAGGTCATGCATGCGCTACTCCTTGTGTGAATTCTTCTATCCCTTGGCAACTACTTTGCACCCCTTGCAACCTGCAATCTGTCATTGTGACCGGGCCATATTGAAAGCGAAGGAAGTGAGTGAGGTTGAAATGACGTCTACGCTTTGGGAAAGGATCTACCAAAGGAGGCGCCGCTGCAGGGAGTCTTCAGGGAGTTTTCAGGGAGTCTTCAGGGGGCTTCTGGCTATCACCCGCCAAACTGTCTCTCTCTCTCTCTCTCTCTGCCGTCATAAAAACCAAACCTCCCTCCCTCAAGGTTTGAAGTTTGAAGTTATTTGTGCCGATCCGACTCGGTTCAGCCAAAACATCCGAAGGTTCACTACGTTTCTTCTTACATTTTGTACCAAAAATAGCGAGCGAAGCGTGAACGAATAAAGTATGCCTGAGGCTATAATCTCCAATCTGCTCAGCCGGAGCTAGAGCCCAAAGTGTACATAATGCTTATTATTTATGCATGAGGCCTCAAACAACAACAACAACAACAACAACAAACAAATGTGCGTATGAATGAAGAGATGGGAAAGCAGAGATTCAGAGGCTATGAATCCCATCCAATATCTCTGCCATTCCGCAGGGCTACCGTCAAGTAGAACGGGACTTCATGATGTCGAGGGTGGAGGAGGGCTTATTTGTTTCGACCCAACTTCCAGCCTCCATTAGTCATGTAAGTCGCTGCGACGAACATGACAATACGGAAGAAAAATCATCTATTTTAAGATAGTCTCAACTTTTGAATATTTTGTTCTATGTGCTATATTTGATCGAATATATATGTGTTGTGTGAAAAGATTTGAATCAAGAGACAAATAAAACGTGTTAACCAGGGTTTAGTTTGTTTCTATCTGATCTTTCATCAGTGATGTTTCTGATGAGAATACTAGGCAATTTTTATTTGTGTACATATATATATATATATATATATATACATGTGTGTGTGTGTATGTATATGAGCAGATGCTCTCTAGAAAATTCAGCCTTCAAGTTCTTAGCCTTTAATATCTTTACGTTAATCAAATATAACAATTTTAATATATTTCTATCACGAACTGCTCAGATCTATTTATTTCACCAATCAACCCAAAAACTTGGAAGATCAAATGTCTGACGTAAAGGACAGCTTCTCACCAACCTCCAAAGCCATGTCTGACAGCTCTCTAACACAAATAAGTCGCCCATTTTGTTCCCAAAGCTCAAGTATCTGGTCACGGGATTGTTGCTCTTCTAATATATCTTGCAACTCCATGGAATCATATGTGTCCGCTGACTCATCACCGATAGCTTTTGGAAGTTGCAAAAGTCATAGAAAAGACAAATCTTCAGCTAAGACCATCAACGCCATTATGCAACGTAGACCGAGTGTGCTAAGCTTGGAAAACGAACGTCAAATTTTCGGTCGTGGCTTAAATATGTTGGAGCCTAGACCTCTCATCTATTGGGGCAGCATGGAGGAGACCATGTGTCTAATGTAAAATGGATTTGAAATAAGACCCGAACAGGATAGCAGGCCTTCATTCATCAACAAATACGTTTTTTTTTAAGTACACATACATATATTTTTTTTTTTCCCTTGACGGAAATATGTTCCTTAATAAATGCAATCGGGAGGGGGGTTTTCTTTTTAAAAAAAAAAAATCTCAAACAAAAATGCCCAAAGGAATTAAAGATAACCGAAGAAGATAAAAACAAGACGAGATTACGAATGGTGAAATTCCGAAAGTTTAAATCTTTGCTGGTGCAGATTTAAACAGAACTTTATCTCGAGGATAAATGGGGAAATTCATTTTATGGAGAGGAATATTACAAATATAACGTAAAGTAATGGAAAGGTTCTATATATTTTGGACTTTCAGTTTATATCATGTCATGGAATATCTCAAATTATTTATGTGGTATCTGGGAACTTTTTGACAACTTTTTTTTTTTTTTTTTTTTAATAATAAAGAAATAATTTAAATTTTTAATGGTAATTGGGCTAGTTTAAAACCGCTGAAAGAGCTATACTTTAAATACCCAATATAAGGAAATATGAAAAAAAGATGGCAAGCGAATTTTTTTTTTTAAAACTAAATATAAGATAGAACTTATTGNGTAATTGGGCTAGTTTACAACCGCTGAAAGAGCTATACTTTAAATACCCAATATAAGGAAATATGAAAAAAAGATGGCAAGCGAATTTTTTTTTTTAAAACTAAATATAAGATAGAACTTATTGATGTTATGCATGATGGGCTTGAAGTGCCGAGACAACAGGTCAAATGAATTTTTTAATAATTTTTTTTTTAATTTTTTTTTTTAAAAAAATATAATAAACTTTAAAGTTCAATATTTATCTCTAGTCACGGTTCTTAATTAATACTTGCTCTACTGTTGATTCAGGCTGGCCATTAAACGTCTTTCCTATGCGTACATACTCACATGACAGTCCCCTGTTTTTTTTTTTTTCCCCAAAATAATCGGGACGATTAATTAATTCTAGAACATCTGAGGGTGGGGGGGGGGGGGTGGTTGCCGAGATTTAGAGTTTTTTTTTTTTTTTTTAAAAAAAAAATAAGGTTCATTTATTTTAAGTTTGCGTTTAAAAGAGTATATTTAATGGAGAAAAAAGCGTTAACCTTTATATCGACGTGTTTAAGATCAACATTTTTTTTTTTTTTTCTTTTCAATCCCTTCCGTTGTCTTGTTATTTATTTTACGTCTACAAGGATCAATCCGGAATCGATCTAAGCAAGTCCCAAACGGGCAAAAGATGTCAGCGCTAATCGCTCTGGATATCTGGGGCAACTGTCACTTCGACCGAAATTATAGGGCTAAGATTATAATGCAAGCAAAAATAATGCTGATAAGCAATGAAAAGGGCTACAGAATTTACAATGTACAAAAAAATTATGAGAAAAGGAATTAACTGAGTTGTTGGTGTAAAACCCATATCGTCCGCTATTTGGAGGTATAATTTGCAGAAATATGGGGTTTTTCTTTTTTTTTTTTTTTTTTTTTTTCAT